>OY759263.1:63675261-63712761 GCA_963662155.1 Lamellibrachia columna
AATTCAATTAGAAGCATCTGATATCTAAAGACAGAGGAGGAATTCGTAACTCTGAATTAAACTCTGAACGCTGTTTATTGCCACTCACCACCGGTTATTTAACTCCGGTCAAGTATCCCCGCTATTTTCCCCCGTGAAATAACCCTCTCGTTCAGTTACCCCAGGTAACTGAGCGGTCAGCCTGATATCAGTTTAAATATGGAGTAAACACTTATTTACGATACAAATATTCATCAACACTGAAGCACATGATATCCTGAACACAACGAATGCTGACCTCACAAATAAATGCCTTAGCTACTCAAATAAAATTGGTCGTTAAAGAAAAAGAGCATTGAACACAATGGGGGGATGAGATTATGTGAAGTCACAACTGCGTAATCGTGTTGAACTTAACGCAATGCTCGAGACAATTTGAATTTTGCGTAGCGCATTTCTTCGGAGTTGAACGTGGAAATGTTTTCCGACCTGGGCATTTCTTCCGGATACACGTCAACAGTTGATAGAAGCAACTTGTTGTGCAAACATTGAACGCCTTTCCTTGGTCGGCCGCTACTTGGTTCTTTAGTGGCACACTCAAAAGAGTGCACGCAACAAGCTGTAAGTAAAGAGAACCAAAATAACAACAAGTCCGTCAATCGCTGTAAAGTTATATTTTACGTCAAACATTCTCGTAAGAAAACCTTCGGTGTTGAATTGTGTTGAAAGGTTAGTATAGATGTGTTGGTAAAATAATAAAACAGTGACGTGCTGCAGACGATTTGGCGAACAGCCTGGTGCGGGCTACACTGTTTTTATGTTTTTATCAAATATTGACGAACTAAAATTACAATACAATTGGATATACATACATGTATAATGTTCGCACTGACTGAAATGTAAATATGTTTTTGCCAAGACAATTATGGTTTCTATAGTTTGCGTTTATAAATAACATAGCACTCTCACCAGACGTACGATGACACCAAACATGGTGTTTCCGACGTCGAGCCGAGAGACCTGGTGGATGATATAAAGACGTCTGACCGTCATATTATGTGTCAGTGAGACAATAGAATGAAAAAGTGTTTATATATATGCCTGCATAACCTTTGTTGAAAGCACTTCAGAATGACCCAACGCACATGTTTGTATGCTGGTGACAATCTAATTTGTGCTACTGAGAACAACGTATTGGTTCAACAACATGATGGTAGTCTCATGATCAGGATGTGGGCCGGTGTATGAAAGTATCTATCTTACGCATTGTTAAATGGGAGGCAATTTACTCGACGCTCATTGGTTGTTTGTTTGACCCTTGACATCACGCATACAGCGCGACTAACTGAAACATGCATTGAAAACGTGGAGCTCTGATGACGGTCAAACATCAAGTAGAACAACGATTATTATGGTGGTGTGAAATGAATGTATATGTAATCGACTGTGTTGTTTCAATGGAAGTATGAATCCTATAATTTGCACTCAGTAAAAAAGACAATAATTTGTTTTTCCGGTAAGGCATGCATCGAATGCAAATGCAAAATTTGAACAATATTATGTGCGGACATGTAAACATGCACAATAAAATACAAAAATAAGGAACCAAAGTATAGACCCTATTCATGCCAAACAATTATGTGACCAACACAATAGCTATATTTTATGCACTGACTTCTTCCACGTTCTCACTGCATATTTACATAACTCGCCGGGTGAACATGTGTTTCGACGCGTGTCTAGATACTAAACTAATGTCAAACTACGCTCATTCAGCAGAGTATGTTTTATATTTAAATTCTTGAAAATAAAACAAATAGCAATGTTTGTGCAAGTCAGACGATAAGGTCTTCTAAACACGTGGCAGTCGTATTCGGACAAAATATTCGACAAAAGTCAAAGGAAGAGATCACGTGTAAAAGATAACCCTCGTGGTCAGCACGGTTACCGTGCGTGGCCAACAAAGACACTTGCAGCCAATTACACGTAACTAGGCAAAGCGGCAACAAACCATGACCAATCCCTGCACAATGCTTTGTAATCCCAGCATCCCATCATTTCTTGTCGAGTTTGAGTGTCTTCGAATGTCATACACTATCCAATGTTCTTTTGTGGCTGATCTGAAATTGATACAGCTTAGACAATTGCATAGTAGTAATATTTTGGTAGGACGTTTCAATGAATTTCCACTGGGGACAAGTCTTTCAAATGGTACTTTCATTTGTTGAAGGGAGAGACAATTATTAAAAGGACAAGCAATGTGTGTGTATATGCGTGTGTGTGCGCGTGTGGGGGTGTGCGTGTGCGTGTGCGTGTGCGCGTGCGCGTGCGCGAGTGCGTGTGCGTGTGCGTGTGCGTGTGCGTGTGCGTGTGCGTGTGCGTGTGCGTGTGCGTGTGCGTGTGCGAGTGCGTGTGCGTGTGCGTGTGCGTGTGCGTGTGCGTGTGCGTGTGCGTGTGCGTGTGCGTGTGCGTGTGCGTGTGCGTGTGCGTGTGCGTGTGCGTGTGCGTGTGCGTGTGCGTGTGCGTGTGCGTGTGCGTGTGCGTGTGCGTGTGCGTGTGCGTGTGCGTGTGCGTGTGCGTGTGCGTGCATGTATGTTCGTGCACGTGTGTGTCGTTTGGTTGTCATTTTGGAAGCCAAAAGTAAAGTAAAGGAAATAATATGAAAAATATTAGATAGTTGGTATTAGATATCGCCCCGTTGATCAAGCTCTGCTCAAAACATACGCAAAAAGAAACGAGCGTGGCTGTATGATCGCTTGTCTGGGAAACTCAATAGTGTTCAATGTCAGAAAACTATTTGACTAGCCCATTAGATGCTTTGCCAAGTGTGAATGCATCCGAAACAAACACACAGTATTTGTTTCAATCAGACATACTCGAAACGTTGATATGAATTTGCCAGTTGGCAAACACCGACGTATTAATGAAAAGCTGTTTAAGTGTTTCATATTGTCAGGACTGAAACTATCAATTGTCAGGCTAACCGCCGTTCCACCCTTAATCAATTAACAAATCAATCAATCTATCAAGCAATCAATCCATATTTATTTTATACAAACAATTCACATTCCATAATAATAAAAAAACAATATTCCTCATGATGATTAAATGTATTAAAGTAATAATTTGTTGAAATGGGGTAAACAGAGGTGTAATGCATATATATAGTTGACCTCAACCAGTATTATAGTATAATACTTATACAATATGTTGCTGACGTTCAACTGTCGATTATTCATTAAAACAAATTTGTTTTGCTAATGTATTAAATATTCGTACACATTTATAAACGTATGCATTCATTCCAATTTATATATATATATATATATATATATATATATATATATATATATATATATATATATATATATATATATATATACATATTGCTTGTTATGTTAGGAAACGAAAAGTGACACTGTTTGCAGCAGGCATCAGGCTATTTTCATGGCAGTTCTTGTTATCAGAACATTTTATCATGTAGTTGTTAGTACTGCTGCTGGTACAGTCATTTGTATACAGAGTGTACACAATCGGCGAACTGACACAATCTTGGGGTGCACCGGTATTTGTTAGAAAAGAATGATACCACTTGATGATATATGGATTGACATTCATTTCTTTCAGCTGAGTGTTCAGGGTGTGAGGTTGGATAACGTTGAACGCCGAGCTAAAGTCTATAATCAGTAGTCTAGCATAAGCTGTGGGTTTGTCTAAGTGTTTTAAAATTAAATGGACAAGAGTATTGACACCGTCGTCTGTTCCTCTGCCCTGCCTGTAGAATTGGAATGGGTCAAGATAGTCCTGAACGTCTAATTTCAGTTTACAAGCCACTAAGCGTTCCAAACATTTCATGAGAATTGATGTAAGTGCAACAGGTATGTAGCCATTGTTTTCTTATGGGCAAGTTTTCTTTGTAAGGAGTAATATATATGAGGTTTTCCAGAGTATTGGTACCATATGGCTATCCACCGAAATTTGGAACATGGGGTACCAAGCCGGTGACAGCTACTCAGCAAATGTTTTCAATAAAAAGCTGGAATGCCATCAGGACCAGTTGCATTTCTACTGCATACATTTTGGAAGACTTTGGTAACAACATCTACATCAATTTCAAGCCTATCTGCATTACTGACAAACACATCACAGAGCACATAATCACATCTACTGGAAGAGTCCTGAGTATCAAAACGTCTGTAAAAATTATTAATTTCATCAGCAAAAGCCTGTTCATTTGTAGTGTGTATTGGTTTCCTAGAACAGTTCATGTTTATGGCTGACTTCATTGTATCCCATAATGTTTTATTGTTCATGCAATTTAATTGTTTCTCCATTTTGTTTTTGTATTGTCGTTTTTCCTCTCTCAGTTTGGTGTTAAGTTCCTTTTGCACACGTTTGACCTCTTGTCTGTCTCTTCTTGCAAACGTCAGCTTTTTTCTGTGTATGCAGTCTTTGATCTCCTTAGTTATGTAAGGTTTATTGTTGGGAAAACAGTTCACAGTTTTATTTGGAATTTGGAATGACAGTTTCTCTGCAAAACATGATATAGCCTGTTACTGAGTATGTAGCAGTGTTGATGTCGGGATTGTCCTGAGTGAAAACCTCCCAGTCTGTGCACATGAAACAGTCCTTAAGCTTCTCTACATTGTCAACAGACAACATATTAACGGTTTTCAACATGGGTTTGCTTCTCTTCAGGACTGGTCGGTATGTGGGTATGAGATGAACAGTATCATGGTCTGAGTTGGCAAAACAGAACAAGTATTTTTTCATCAGCACCAAAAGTTTGTTATCAAGATGGACACTTAGGTATTTTTCACCATGAATAACAACAGGCAAATGATCGGTAACAATACATTTAGTATCAAAAATCACCCCTTGACTCTTACTAATATTGAGTTTGAGGTGGTTGCTGTCACACCAATGTACAAAGCTTTCAATTTCAGAAGTGTACATACTGATGTCAGATTCAGCATGTAACAGACTAAGAATAGCCGAGTTATCAGAACATTTTATCATGTAGTTGTTAGTACTGCTGCTGGTACAGTCATTTGTATACAGAGTGTACACAATCGGCGAACTGACACAATCTTGGGGTGCACCGGTATTTGTTAGAAAAGAATGATACCACTTGATGATATATGGATTGACATTCATTTCTTTCAGCTGAGTGTTCAGGGTGTGAGGTTGGATAACGTTGAACGCCGAGCTAAAGTCTATAAACAGTAGTCTAACATAAGCTGTGGGTTTGTCTAAGTGTTTTAAAATTAAATGGACAAGAGTATTGACAGCGTCGTCTGTTCCTCTGCCCTGCCTGTAGAATTGGAATGGGTCAAGATAGTCCTGAACGTCTAATTTCAGTTTAAAAGCCACTAAGCGTTCCAAACATTTCATGAGAATTGATGTAAGTGCAACAGGTATGTAGCCATTGTTTTCTTTTGGGCAAGTTTTCTTTGTAAGGAGTAATATATATGAGGTTTTCCAGAGTATTGGTACCATATGGCTATCCACCGAAATTTGGAACATGGGGTACCAAGCCGGTGACAGCTACTCAGCAAATGTTTTCAATAAAAAGCTGGAATGCCATCAGGACCAGTTGCATTTCTACTGCATACATTTTGGAAGACTTTGGTAACAACATCTACATCAATTTCAAGCCTATCTGCATTACTGACAAACACATCACAGAGCACATAATCACATCTACTGGAAGAGTCCTGAGTATCAAAACGTCTGTAAAAATTATTAATTTCATCAGCAAAAGCCTGTTCATTTGTAGTGTGTATTGGTTTCCTAGAACAGTTCATGTTTATGGCTGACTTCATTGTATCCCATAATGTTTTATTGTTCATGCAATTTAATTGTTTCTCCATTTTGTTTTTGTATTGTCGTTTTTCCTCTCTCAGTTTGGTGTTAAGTTCCTTTTGCACACGTTTGACCTCTTGTCTGTCTCTTCTTGCAAACGTCAGCTTTTTTCTGTGTATGCAGTCTTTGATCTCCTTAGTTATGTAAGGTTTATTGTTGGGAAAACAGTTCACAGTTTTATTTGGAATTTGGAATGACAGTTTCTCTGCAAAACATGATATAGCCTGTTACTGAGTATGTAGCAGTGTTGATGTCGGGATTGTCCTGAGTGAAAACCTCCCAGTCTGTGCACATGAAACAGTCCTTAAGCTTCTCTACATTGTCAACAGACAACATATTAACGGTTTTCAACATGGGTTTGCTTCTCTTCAGGACTGGTCGGTATGTGGGTATGAGATGAACAGTATCATGGTCTGAGTTGGCAAAACAGAACAAGTATTTTTTCATCAGCACCAAAAGTTTGTTATCAAGATGGACACTTAGGTATTTTTCACCATGAATAACAACAGGCAAATGATCGGTAACAATACATTTAGTATCAAAAATCACCCCTTGACTCTTACTAATATTGAGTTTGAGGTGGTTGCTGTCACACCAATGTACAAAGCTTTCAATTTCAGAAGTGTACATACTGATGTCAGATTCAGCATGTAACAGACTAAGAATAGCCGAGTTATCAGAACATTTTATCATGTAGTTGTTAGTACTGCTGCTGGTACAGTCATTTGTATACAGAGTGTACACAATCGGCGAACTGACACAATCTTGGGGTGCACCGGTATTTGTTAGAAAAGAATGATACCACTTGATGATATATGGATTGACATTCATTTCTTTCAGCTGAGTGTTCAGGGTGTGAGGTTGGATAACGTTGAACGCCGAGCTAAAGTCTATAAACAGTAGTCTAACATAAGCTGTGGGTTTGTCTAAGTGTTTTAAAATTAAATGGACAAGAGTATTGACAGCGTCGTCTGTTCCTCTGCCCTGCCTGTAGAATTGGAATGGGTCAAGATAGTCCTGAACGTCTAATTTCAGTTTAAAAGCCACTAAGCGTTCCAAACATTTCATGAGAATTTATGTAAGTGCAACAGGTATGTAGCCATTGTTTTCTTTTGGGCAAGTTTTCTTTGTAAGGAGTAATATATATGAGGTTTTCCAGAGTATTGGTACCCTATGGCTATCCACCGAAAGTTGGAACATGGGGCACCAAACAGCAAATGTTTTCAATAAAAAGCTGGAATGCCATCAGGACCAGTTGCATTTCTACTGCATATATTTTGGAAGACTTTGGTAACAACATCTACATCAATTTCAAGCCTATCTGCATTACTGACAAACACATCACAGAGCACATAATCACATCTACTGGAAGAGTCCTGAGTATCAAAACGTCTGTAAAAATTATTAATTTCATCAGCAAAAGCCTGTTCATTTGTAGTGTGTATTGGTTTCCTAGAACAGTTCATGTTTATGGCTGACTTCATTGTATCCCATAATGTTTTATTGTTCATGCAATTTAAATGTTTCTCCATTTTGTTTTTGTATTGTCGTTTTTCCTCTCTCAGTTTGGTGTTAAGTTCCTTTTGCACACGTTTTACCTCTTGTCTGTCTCTCCTTGCAAACGTCAGCTTTTTTCTGTGTATGCAGTCTTTGATCTCCTTAGTTATGTAAGGTTTATTGTTGGGAAAACAGTTCACAGTTTTATTTGGAATTTGGAATGACAGTTTCTCTGCAAAACATGATATAGTCTGTTACTGAGTATGTAGCAGTGTTGATGTCGGGATTGTCCTGAGTGAAAACCTCCCAGTCTGTGCACATGAAACAGTCCTTAAGCTTCTCTACATTGTCAACAGACCACATATTAACGGTTTTCAACATGGGTTTGCTTCTCTTCAGGACTGGTCGGTATGTGGGTATGAGATGAACAGTATCATGGTCTGAGTTGGCAAAACAGAACAAGTATTTTTTCATCAGCACCAAAAGTTTGTTATCAAGATGGACACTTAGGTATTTTTCACCATGAATAACAACAGGCAAATGATCGGTAACAATACATTTAGTATCAAAAATCACCTCTTGACTCTTACTAATATTGAGTTTGAGGTGGTTGCTGTCACACCAATGTACAAAGCTTTCAATTTCAGAAGTGTACATACTGATGTCAGATTCAGCATGTAACAGACTAAGAATAGCCGAGTTATCAGAACATTTTATCATGTAGTTGTTAGTACTGCTGCTGGTACAGTCATTTGTATACAGAGTGTACACAATCGGCGAACTGACACAATCTTGGGGTGCACCGGTATTTGTTAGAAAAGAATGATACCACTTGATGATATATGGATTGACATTCATTTCTTTCAGCTGAGTGTTCAGGGTGTGAAGTTGGATAACGTTGAACGCCGAGCTAAAGTCTATAAACAGTAGTCTAACATAAGCTGTGGGTTTGTCTAAGTGTTTTAAAATTAAATGGACAAGAGTATTGACAGCGTCGTCTGTTCCTCTGCCCTGCCTGTAGAATTGGAATGGGTCAAGATAGTCCTGAACGTCTAATTTCAGTTTACAAGCCACTAAGCGTTCCAAACATTTCATGAGAATTGATGTAAGTGCAACAGGTATGTAGCCATTGTTTTCTTTTGGGCAAGTTTTCTTTGTAAGGAGTAATATATATGAGGTTTTCCAGAGTATTGGTACCCTATGGCTATCCACCGAAAGTTGGAACATGGGGCACCAAGCCGGTGCCCGCTCCTCAGCAAATGTTTTCAATAAAAAGCTGGAATGCCATCAGGACCAGTTGCATTTCTACTGCATACATTTTGGAAGACTTTGGTAACAACATCTACATCAATTTCAAGCCTATCTGCATTACTGACAAACACATCACAGAGCACATAATCACATCTACTGGAAGAGTCCTGAGTATCAAAACGTCTGTAAAAATTATTAATTTCATCAGCAAAAGTCTGTTCATTTGTAGTGTGTATTGGTTTCCTAGAACAGTTCATGTTTATGGCTGACTTCATTGTATCCCATAATGTTTTATTGTTCATGCAATTTAAATGTTTCTCCATTTTGTTTTTGTATTGTCGTTTTTCCTCTCTCAGTTTGGTGTTAAGTTCCTTTTGCACACGTTTGACCTCTTGTCTGTCTCTTCTTGCAAACGTCAGCTTTTTTCTTTGTAAGCAGTCTTTGATCTCCTTAGTTATGTAAGGTTTATTGTTGGGAAAACAGTTCACAGTTTTATTTGGAATTTGGAATGACAGTTTCTCTGCAAAACATGATATAGTCTGTTACTGAGTATGTAGCAGTGTTGATGTCGGGATTGTCCTGAGTGAAAACCTCCCAGTCTGTGCACATGAAACAGTCCTTAAGCTTCTCTACATTGTCAACAGACCACATATTAACGGTTTTCAACATGGGTTTGCTTCTCTTCAGGACTGGTCGGTATGTGGGTATGAGATGAACAGTATCATGGTCTGAGTTGGCAAAACAGAACAAGTATTTTTTCATCAGCACCAAAAGTTTGTTATCAAGATGGACACTTAGGTATTTTTCACCATGAATAACAACAGGCAAATGATCGGTAACAATACATTTAGTATCAAAAATCACCCCTTGACTCTTACTAATATTGAGTTTGAGGTGGTTGCTGTCACACCAATGTACAAAGCTTTCAATTTCAGAAGTGTACATACTGATGTCAGATTCAGCATGTAACAGACTAAGAATAGCCGAGTTATCAGAACATTTTATCATGTAGTTGTTAGTACTGCTGCTGGTACAGTCATTTGTATACAGAGTGTACACAATCGGCGAACTGACACAATCTTGGGGTGCACCGGTATTTGTTAGAAAAGAATGATACCACTTGATGATATATGGATTGACATTCATTTCTTTCAGCTGAGTGTTCAGGGTGTGAGGTTGGATAACGTTGAACGCCGAGCTAAAGTCTATAAACAGTAGTCTAACATAAGCTGTGGGTTTGTCTAAGTGTTTTAAAATTAAATGGACAAGAGTATTGACAGCGTCGTCTGTTCCTCTGCCCTGCCTGTAGAATTGGAATGGGTCAAGATAGTCCTGAACGTCTAATTTCAGTTTACAAGCCACTAAGCGTTCCAAACATTTCATGAGAATTTATGTAAGTGCAACAGGTATGTAGCCATTGTTTTCTTTTGGGCAAGTTTTCTTTGTAAGGAGTAATATATATGAGGTTTTCCAGAGTATTGGTACCCTATGGCTATCCACCGAAAGTTGGAACATGGGGCACCAAGCCGGTGCCCGCTCCTCAGCAAATGTTTTCAATAAAAAGCTGGAATGCCATCAGGACCAGTTGCATTTCTACTGCATACATTTTGGAAGACTTTGGTAACAACATCTACATCAATTTCAAGCCTATCTGCATTACTGACAAACACATCACAGAGCACATAATCACATCTACTGGAAGAGTCCTGAGTATCAAAACGTCTGTAAAAATTATTAATTTCATCAGCAAAAGTCTGTTCATTTGTAGTGTGTATTGGTTTCCTAGAACAGTTCATGTTTATGGCTGACTTCATTGTATCCCATAATGTTTTATTGTTCATGCAATTTAAATGTTTCTCCATTTTGTTTTTGTATTGTCGTTTTTCCTCTCTCAGTTTGGTGTTAAGTTCCTTTTGCACACGTTTGACCTCTTGTCTGTCTCTTCTTGCAAACGTCAGCTTTTTTCTTTGTATGCAGTCTTTGATCTCCTTAGTTATGTAAGGTTTATTGTTGGGAAAACAGTTCACAGTTTTATTTGGAATTTGGAATGACAGTTTCTCTGCAAAACATGATATAGTCTGTTACTGAGTATGTAGCAGTGTTGATGTCGGGATTGTCCTGAGTGAAAACCTCCCAGTCTGTGCACATGAAACAGTCCTTAAGCTTCTCTACATTGTCAACAGACAACATATTAACGGTTTTCAACATGGGTTTGCTTCTCTTCAGGACTGGTCGGTATGTGGGTATGAGATGAACAGTATCATGGTCTGAGTTGGCAAAACAGAACAAGTATTTTTTCATCAGCACCAAAAGTTTGTTATCAAGATGGACACTTAGGTATTTTTCACCATGAATAACAACAGGCAAATGATCGGCAACAATACATTTAGTATCACAAATCACCACTTGACTCTTACTAATATTGAGTTTGAGGTGGTTGTTGTCACACCAATGTACAAAGCTTTCTATTTCAGAAGTGTACATACTGATGTCAGATTCAGCATGTAACAGACTAAGAATAGCCGAGTTATCAGAACATTTTATCATGTAGTTGTTAGTACTGCTGCTGGTACAGTCATTTGTATACAGAGTGTACACAATCGGCGAACTGACACAATCTTGGGGTGCACCGGTATTTGTTAGAAAAGAATGATACCACTTGATGATATATGGATTGACATTCATTTCTTTCAGCTGAGTGTTCAGGGTGTGAAGTTGGATAACGTTGAACGCCGAGCTAAAGTCTATAAACAGTAGTCTAACATAAGCTGTGGGTTTGTCTAAGTGTTTTAAAATTAAATGGACAAGAGTATTGACAGCGTCGTCTGTTCCTCTGCCCTGCCTGTAGAATTGGAATGGGTCAAGATAGTCCTGAACGTCTAATTTCAGTTTACAAGCCACTAAGCGTTCCAAACATTTCATGAGAATTGATGTAAGTGCAACAGGTATGTAGCCATTGTTTTCTTATGGGCAAGTTTTCTTTGTAAGGAGTAATATATATGAGGTTTTCCAGAGTATTGGTACCCTATGGCTATCCACCGAAATTTGGAACATGGGGCACCAAGCCGGTGCCAGCTACTCAGCAAATGTTTTCAATAAAAAGCTGGAATGCCATCAGGACCAGTTGCATTTCTACTGCATACATTTTGGAAGACTTTGGTAACAACATCTACATCAATTTCAAGCCTATCTGCATTACTGACAAACACATCACAGAGCACATAATCACATCTACTGGAAGAGTCCTGAGTATCAAAACGTCTGTAAAAATTATTAATTTCATCAGCAAAAGTCTGTTCATTTGTAGTGTGTATTGGTTTCCTAGAACAGTTCATGTTTATGGCTGAATTCATTGTATCCCATAATGTTTTATTGTTCATGCAATTTAAATGTTTCTCCATTTTGTTTTTGTATTGTCGTTTTTCCTCTCTCAGTTTGGTGTTAAGTTCCTTTTGCACACGTTTGACCTCTTGTCTGTCTCTTCTTGCAAACGTCAGCTTTTTTCTGTGTATGCAGTCTTTGATCTCCTTAGTTATGTGAGGTTTATTGTTGGGAAAACAGTTCACAGTTTTATTTGGAAGTTGGAATGATAGTTTCTCTGCAAAACATGATATAGTCTGTTACTGAGTATGTAGCAGTGTTGATGTCGGGATTGTCCTGAGTGAAAACCTCCCAGTCTGTGCACATGAAACAGTCCTTAAGCTTCTCTACATTGTCAACAGACCACATATTAACGGTTTTCAAAATGGGTTTGCTTCTCTGCAGGACTGGTCGGTATGTGGGTATGAGATGAACAGTATCATGGTCTGAGTTGGCAATAGGTGGTTTGATCTTAGCTGTGTACGCACCTGGTATATTCCTATTACATTTGTCCATCGTCTTGCCTTCGCAAGTGTCACTCTTAACATACTCCGAGAAGCCTGGAAGACTGAATTCCAGCTTGCAGTGATTAAAATCACCCAGGATGAAGACTGTTGCTTCATGAGTCCGTTCTAGTTCTCTGAAACAGGTTATAGATGCGTATGCTTAAATGCAAGGAGCATAGTAAATAAGAAAAACGAATAAAACATTATGGTAGAAGATATTGACCCTCACATAATTGGTATAACTGAATCATGGGCCAACATAGACATAACATATGCTGAATTAGGACTGACAGGATGCGTAATGTTTAGGAAAGATCGAATAGAAGAAGGGGAGGGGGAGTTATTTTATATGTTAAAGAATCTATTCAGGCTCATGAAATAAAACTAGAAAGGGAAGCAGATTGTGATGAAGCTGTTTGGTGCAAAATTGTTTCAGGAAATAAAAAATTAACTATTGGATTAGTTTACCGAAATCCAAACATAAACGAAGAGGACAACACAAAAATAAAAAACGCTATAAGGGAAGTTAGTAAAGGGGAATGTATCATAATGGGAGATGTTAACTATGGACACATACAATGGAATTCTCTAGAGAGCACAGGGAGTGAGGACCAGCAATTTCTATTTTTAATCCAGGATAGCTTTCTTACTCAGCACGTGCTAGAACCAACCGGGAGAGAATATGTATTAGATATAGTTTTGTCATCACAAAAAGAATTAGTGGACAATGTAAAAATACTTGAACCTTTGGGTAACAGTGACCATAATCAAATACATTTTTACATCAATGTAAAATCAGAAAGTAAAAATAAGAAAGCGTACAAGAGAAACTTCCACAAAGGTAACTACAAAGATATGAGAAAATGCTTAGCAAAGCTAGAATGAAATAATATGCTGATGAATAAGACCGCAATTGAATGTTGGAATATTCTAAAATATGAAATGAGAGTATCATCGATAAATTTGTTCCCTTCCAAAAACAAGGAAAACGGTGTAGAAAGAAACACTTGTCAAAAGAAGCTATTAGAAAAATAGTGTTAAAACAAACTATGTGGAGGGTATATAGGCGTACCAGAAAGGAAGAAAACTATGCAAATTACAAAGAGGCACTTAATGCAGCTACAACTGAAATCAGATAATCTAAAAGAAGCTATGAGCAAAAACTAGCATGTAACATAAAAAATGACAGCAAGAGTTTGTATGCATATGTCAGGAGTAAACAAAACGTTCAAGACAAGGTTGGACCTCTAGAAGACAGTGCTGGAAATATAATATCACAGGGGCTTTTAATGGCGGAAGACCTAAATGGTTATTTCAGTTCAGTGTTTACCAAAGAAGATATTAGTTCATTACCAGTTGCTGATGCTAAATTTCAGGAGGCTAAATCTGACTATTTAGGACCGTTAGTTGTAACTCCAGAAATGGTAGCTAAGAAAATAAAGGCAATGAAGGATAATAAATCACCGGGAGTGGATGGGATTCCTCCAAAATTACTAATGGAAACAGTAGAACAAATCAGTATACCACTTGCAAGAGTATTCAACTTGTCATTAAAAGAGGGAGTTGTTCCGTTTAAATGGAAAGAAGCAAACATCATACCATTATTTAAAAAGGAGAAATAAGTCAGAGAATTACAGACCAGTGAGTTTAATTAAAGACCATATGGTTGACTTCCTCGTTAAGCATAACTTATTAAATTCATCTCAACATGGATTCCTTAAAGCGAGGTCGTGCTTAACAAATATGTTATGTTTTTTGGAAGAAATCATTAAGACGTGGGATCGCCAGTATATATTATCTACTTAGGTTTTCAGAAAGCTTTTGACAAAGTGCCACATCAAAGATTACTACTTAAATTAAAAGCCCATGGTATCGGGGATAGCATAACTGACTGGATAGAACAATGGCTGACTGACAGAAGAAAACGAGTTGTAGTAGATGGAGAAGTTTCAAATTGGAAATCGGTTTTGAGTGGGGTACCTCAAGGATCAGTATTAGGACTTATATTATTCTTAATATATATCAATGACTTGGACGACAGTATAACAAGTAATGTACTGAAATGTGCGGATGACACAAAACTGTTTAGAAAGGTTAATACTGATGGTGATAAACAACATTTACAAAACGATCTAGACAGATTACTGAAATGGTCTGAGGAATAGCAGATGTTGTTCAATTTTAGAAAATATAAATGCCTACATGCAGGACAGGGAACTTGGATGTAAACTATAAAACGGGAGATACAGTTCTGGGTACTACTGCAAAAGAAAAGGACTTAGGAGTTACAATAAGCGCTGACATGAAAGTTTCAGAGCAGTGTGATATTGCAGCTTCAAATGATAATAAAATTCTTGGATTGATTAGAAGAAACATAACACACAAGGGAAAAAAGTTAATTATACCTCTGTATAAAGCAATAGTTAGACCTCATTTAGAATATTGTATGCAAGCATGTAGACCATATCGTAAGAAGGATATAGATACACTTGAACGCATACAAAGGAGAGTAACTAAAATGATTCCAGAACTGAGAGATCTTAGTTATGAAGAACGCCTGAAAGAATGTGGTTTAACAACTCTAGAGACAAGGAGGTTAAGAGGAGATCAGACTGAAGTTTTTAAGATATTGAATGGGTATGAAAATATTGATAGAAATATGTTTTTCTCACTCAAGATGGATAGCAGAACTAAAGGACATGAGGTAAAATTAGTAAAGGATCACTGTAGATTGGACATCATCTCACAGAGGACAACAAACAAATGGAACAAATTGTCTACAGCGTTAATGTGTTTAAAAACAATGTTGACACATATCTCAGGAGGGCGGGTTATAAGTAGATGAGCATTGTTGGAATCTCGATAAGCCAATGGCTTCCTTGTCCACTTGCCATCTGGGCCTTTGGCTTGGATGGCAAATCTTTTTAAATCTTTTTAAATCTAGTTGCTTGTGGACACATTCTGCAATGAGTGTAGCTGCTCTGGCCGCATTTGCACTGGGGGGGGGTATATAAACAAAACAAATTAGAACATTACCAAGCAGTTCACCATCGGGGTTGCACATTAAAAAAGGTAAAAAGGTATGAGACTTAAACAGAGCAGTTCAACATCGGGGTTGCACATGATGTCTTTGGTTGTGTACTGCCTGCACCACTGGTCGTTGACATACACACCGATACCTCCCCATTTGCCCTTCCCTGAATGTTTATCTCTGTCTGCTCGAATGAGCGAAAAGCCATCAATTTCCAAAAGAGAATCCGGAATGTCTTTGTTGATCCAAGTCTCGGTAATAGTCATGACACAGACCTCACGAAATTCGTAGCATACATTGGCTTGCTGTCGCAGTTCGTCCATTTTGGGTTTCAGGGATCGTGCATTGCTCAAAATCATAGAAGGTGGTGGGGCTAATTTGTCTTCTTCATAGGCGCTGCCTGACACCACCTTTCCTGCCTCTTTTCCTCTGGCGTGTTTGCTGTCTTTTGTTGTCGAGATGGATGTCTGTAACTCAAGGAATTCAATGGGTGGAGCAACGCCGCTGTCACGAAGTGCCAGCAGCATGTCTCTAGTGTAGGTGAGCACTCGCTGACGCTGGTCGCCATTTTCGGAGCGAGGTGTCATAAAGCCTGGTGTAAAGAGTCCGCACAAAAGCAAGAGAAGAAGTGTCCACTTCGTGTAACTTGCCATCACATCCATTCGCATATTGTCCAACTCCAAGGATCATAAAAATCAGGAAAACTATACATAGAGTAGATAAACAAAGCAAAATATCGCAGCCCTCTGTTACCCCGTGTCACCACTACGCAGCGCCACCAATCGAATCGGAGAGGAGATGGGTGCCACCTAGTCTACACACCCACTGAAATCCGATAAAAACAATTACAATTACGAAAGACACAAAAATCCCCCGGCGTCGACAGCTGAAAGTATCAAACATGGTGGGGAGGCAATGTCAGACGCATTCATGATCATATGCCAGACGATTTGGGAAACTAAGACTTAGCCAAACCAACGATACCAAATAAAGCGAACTTACGCTGCTGTAAGAACTACACAACTGTAAGTCTGATCAGCCATCCCAGCAAAACAATTCTTAGAATCATACTCAACCTACACACAGGCAAAGCAGAAGAATTGCTATCAGGAGAACAAGCAGGCTTCCGGCCGAAAAGATGCACACCGAACAAATCTTCAACATAAGACTGTTAAAAGAAAAACACGTTAATCACCACTCGAATCGCTGTATGGGCCAACAAAGAGTGCTACACAACGAAGAAATTGGACAATCGTTTCCAATATCGGTTGGAGTACACCAGGAATGCATTTTGTCGCATGTGCTGTTCAACGCATAACTTGAAAATATCATGCAAGAAGCTATACGCAACTTCAATGGCACGATATCGATAATCGGCAGAGAGATCAGCAACCTCCGATAGTACTTAACTAATCGCTGCAACAGAGGAGGAGCCGAAAGTACGTACAACAACAATGGAAAGGAGAGCGTGTGCTTACATAATGATAATAAGTGAACAAAAGAGCAAGATCATTGTCAACAGCAGAATAGCGCCAGAACTATTATATTAATGAATGGAGAATGCCTCGAAGAAATAACATCATTCAAAAACCTCAGGTCGATCATCTCCTCTGAGGGCGACTCCACCGAGGAAATATGCGGATAATCCTGGCAACATAAGCGATAGTAAGACTCAAGAAGAAATGGAACATCATCAAAACGGCAACAAAGATACGACTCTATAAAAGCCTGGCTATCTCAGTGCTGACACACGAATGTGGTAGCGGACCCCGACAGCCGAGTCAGTGTGTAACGAGTCAGAAAGATGAAGTGTTTTCAGAAGGGAACCTAAACAATTCTTACAGAGACCACACAACAACTATATCTATAATGCAAGCCGTCATCGAAGCCGAAGGACTACAAGAACCGTTTTTGGCCACAGTAAAACGCCGAAAGCGAGGAAACGAGGAAGGCCACAAAAATATACATTGACAACATTCGAGAGTGGATGGGTTTGTAGCCACAGGAATTATAACATACACAAAACATAATCAAATACAATTGTACAACATTGACAAAATATGCATATTTAGGATATATCTAGAGTTAGTTTTACGACATTAACAAAAACCAAACTAATTATAATGAATTATAATATGTATCATCGGATGATTTATTAGTCTGTCAAATTCCCGTTTATATACAATTTCTGACAGTATATATGCTACCAGTAATAACGATTATAAGGTGCATTACAATATGTCAGTCGGGGATGGTTCAATATAATAAGGTTTCCGTAATTCGTATACTTCTCTAATATATCACCGTTTTTATGTATGTATTTATGAACGACTATATTCGTGCTTATGTGTGCGTGCATGTCTGTATGTGTGTACGTGTGTAAGTGAGTACCTGAGTAGGTGAATACGTGATTACGTGAATACGTGAGTACGTGAGTACGTGTGCGTGTGTGCGTGTGTATGTGATGCAAAAACAGGTTTGTAAACATGTTAGTTTGTGAGTGTATATATATATATATATATATATATATATATATATATATATATATATATATATATATATATATATATCAAAACGGATTTTTCTTAATTATGACGTATTTCTTTCTTGTGTGTGTATGTGTGTGTGTATGTGTGTGTATGTGATGCCAATTTGTAAGAAATGCATAATAATTAAGAAAAATGCGTTCTGATATATATATATATATATATATATATATATATATATATATATATAATATATATATATATTATATATATGTGTGTGTGTGTGTGTGTGTGTGTGTGTGTGTGTGTGTGTGTGTGTGTGTGTGTGTGTGTGTGTGTGTGTGTGTGTGTGTGTGTGTGTGTGTGTGTGTGTGTGTGTGTGTGTGTGTGTGTGTGTGTGTGTGTGTGTGTGTGTGTGTGTGTGTGTGTGTGTGTATCTGTGCATGTGTATGTGTTTTTTCAGTCATGTGTACTGCATGTTTATAAAAGTCCTGGTTCACTGAAATAAAATGAGTGACAAGTTCAAAAACAATATTTGCATCCTCAATGTTAGATATCTTGGAAAATATATTGCAACTGGATTAATTGTATGTATTTTGTTTACTGACACTATCATTATACCATCGTAGTTGTGTTGCCACGAACCTTATGCAACATGTGTATAGGTCAATGGTACGACACCTAGCGGTTACTGGAGTGTCCTCTGTGATAACCCGATTCATCTCACGGAGCAAAATAAATAGCTTAGCGATTGTTTCGTAACTACTGCGATAATATTGCGATAGTTTCATGGAACACCGAGTAGACAGGAAACTCGCCCCTGACTATAACTGATGGGTGGCGCCACCTTGTAGCCTTGGAGGCAATTTGTTCAGAATCCTTGAATGACGCTGCTCTGGTTGACGATTGTTACGTCGATAAATAAGTATAATTACCAAATTAAGTTGATAAAGTATACTTACGAAGCGTATTACGCACAGTGACAGAAGTAGTCCAGCTGATTTGCTTTGCCAACTATCTTTACTAGCTCAGTGTATTATCGACGGTAACTATCGAGAGTTACTTATTGCCGATAGCATTGCACCGACTATCTATATTTCCATATGATGTTACACACTTAGTAATAAATATACTATACCGAATACACCGTATTGTAGATCACTCTTCATTCGATCGATAAGTGGCAGCATAGTTTGTCGGCAGCTGTTCAACACAAATCGCGTTTGATTTCACTAGCGAAGATTTAATCTGAACCAATCACAAATCATGTTTTAAATAATCTAAATAAGCAAATTACTGTTTCAGTACCAATTTCGCGATACTTATTTGATATACATTCGTGTTATATTCAATGTATATTCATTTCAATGCCTGTTATGAAATTCATGTACTAATGGAGAGAAAATGGTTATTGAAGTAATGCCGGGCAAAGCCAGCACGTCATACGTTTTGTGAACCATAGCGTCAAACATTTCCTGTCTATAATAATCACTTGATCATAATCAACCAATGGTAACAGACTGGATTTCAGTAATATAAAATACGTTTTTTCATTTTAGAAACGTTGTCATGTGATAACTTTGTTACTCGTGATTCTTAATCGTAAATCTCTAATAGATTACATTTATAACTGGAAGGGTGGAAATAAACTTATCCGTAGTGCGGCAGACAAGTTGTACACCCGTCACATTATTTGGAGCCTTCATCTGCAAGATGGCTGATACCTTCTGCGGGTCAACTTTTAAGATTGCGGGTCCAAGGAAAGTTATCTCAAATTTCTTCAGTTCTTTCTTCCCCTTGTTCAGACGTACATTTTGCTCCCTGCATCTTTGTAGCAGCATACCAAGTGTTATATCAGTGTCCTTCGTCGCCTCGTCATGTCATCAGTGAATCCAGTGTCATACCTGAGTATGTCATCAGCCACACACGCTACACCTTCCAGACCACTAAGAGCCGTATGTTGCCGTTTCTGGAAGTTTTTGTTACTTACAGCAAGAAACCATTTCGTAAGACGACCTTTGTGAAGACTCTAGCTTCAGCTACCTGCAGCAGAACGTCCTCGACGATTGGAAGTGGATGCAATTCTGCTTACGCACTGTAGATCTACACATATGCATATACCTCCTGGCTTTAGACTGCCATTCGACTCACATAGTCAGTTGGTTTGGCCACTTTGACGATTATGCCATACTCCTTCATTTCACACAGCTCTAAACCTTCTTTTGAAGTCAGACAGGCACACGGCATGATGACACAGTGACAGGGACAATGACATAGCGACTGGGACGATGACACAGCGACTGGGACGATGACACAGAAGCCTGTTCCACCTCAATCCAGCAGGGGGCTACACACGCAATGCACTTAGTAGTAATCGATAGATGTCAGCAGCAAAGTGCTCAGTCCTTAAACAAATATCATAAACCTATACGGTGTTCAATAAAAAACTATATGAGCAGAGGCTCATTCAATGACACCATCATATGTTTTGCTACCCGAGATCACCATTCTCATTTACTAACATAACTTGAGGTATAGGCATACGCCATGACGTTTGTTATCTTCAGAATGTTGCTACCTCTTCCACAACTTGTTCACTCATATGATCAATGATGGTGATATATATCACAATGTTTCTCTTTTGCACAGCGAAACATCGAATATACGGTTATTGTATTCACTAATAATATTCACTGTAATTTGTATGCTTTTGTAAAGTGGATAAAGGCGATTGTGCTTCACAATGAAGTGAGTGTCAATATGTCACGTTAGACTGCCTGGGGGAGGTTCCGGTTTACTTTTAATATAGCTATTTATGTAGCGCCTGTTGTAATATGTCACTTTTGACATCGTATGAAGTGGTCTTGACTTCTACAGTAAACTGGACTAGTATGTGTAGTCGGTGGATGTGAAGCTCGGATGAACGTACAGCAACACCTTCAAACGGAGCACGGTCATGTCGCAGAAACAGAAATCAGCAATAGTGAGTCGAACTAAATAGTAGTCACTTTGTCTTTGCACGGCTGTGTTAGACGAATCCGCCACCACATTGGTGTGTGACTGAGCATCACAGTGCTCGCCAGGAAACAGGCTTAATGCCATGAGAGTGCAGACGTATGCGACGTGTGATTCCCTCCAGGCGACTCCAAACACACACAATGCCAGAGTGTCATATTATCATATTATAATGCATTCCTATTCTATCACCCACTCTATTTAACACATTTTTAGAGAGGATCATGACTGACGCCCTTGAAGATCACGTAGGAACAGTCAGCATCGGAGGCAGGACAATAACTTATTTACGCTTTGCAGATGATATCGATAGCTTAGCAGGGGATGAACAGGAGCTGACCTAGTGAGCCGCCTCGACAATACATCTGCGTCCTACGGAATGGAAATTAGTGCTGAGAAAACCAAGCTAATGAACAATAACACCAATGGCATCAACAAGAAGATCACAATGAATGGACAAAAATGTGAAACTGTGTCCAAGTTCAAGTACCTGGGTTCAGTTATCACAGATGAGGGATCCAAACCTGAGATCATTTCAAGGATTGCCCAGGCAACAGCAGTGTTGACAAGACTGAAACCAATATGGAAAAATAAAAATATCACCCTTCGATCCAAAATCAGACTGATGCGATCACTTGTCGTGTCAATGGACTCTTACAGCCGAACTACAAAGAAGAGTACAAACCATGGAAATGAGGTGCTATCGAAAGATCATTTGCATCTCACACAAGGACCATGTAACCAACAAAGAGGCCCACAACATAATCAAATAAGCCATCGGGCCATATGGACATCTCCTAACGACGGTAAAGAGACGGAAGCTGAAATGGTATGGGCACGTCTCACGAACATCCGGCATGACAAAGACCATCCTGCAAGGCACCGTTAGGGGAGTAAGAGAGTGGAAAACATTAAAGAGAATGGACAGGCCTGGACTTCACAAAGACACAAAGGGCGGCAGACGACAGGACGAAGTGGAGACAGCTGGTTTCAAAGTCATCGGTGGTGCCCAAACGACACTACGGGTTACGGGATTGATGATGATGATAAATGCATTCCTAACTTATTATGTTATTATACATACACAGATAACGCTACGTATATTACATACGTCACTTACGTTATAGCGTATTGCCTATATCCTAAGGAACTCAGGGGCGAAACAAAACATAATCATTATGCATGATCGTGAACAGGGATGCGCAAAATTCATTATCAGAACAAGAGACCACTGAAGATGTTTGTATGCATGCGTTCCTGCCTACGTGCATGAATGTATGTATGCATGTGTGCGTGCGTGTGTGTGTGTGTGTGTGTGTGTGTGTGTGTGTGTGTGTGTGTGTGTGTGTGTGTGTGTGTGTGTGTGTGTGTGTGTGTGTGTGTGTGTGTGTGTGTGTGTGTGTGTGTGTGTGTGTGTGTGTGTGTGTGTGTGTGTGTGTGTGTGTGTGTGTGTGTGTGTGTGTGTGTGTGTGTACGAATGTATGCATGTATACATCATTCTCGTTTTGCACCATTCTTAACATAATCTCACCGTTTCAGCTCGGAGTCTACCTGCTGCTCTTGGTGGGGGCTCTCGTCGCTGGCGATCCAGCAAAGGAAGGTTTTATCCACCTGTGCATAGGCATTTGTAAGATCAACTTCTTGGCGTGCATACAAAGAGCGTGTGGTGGCCGGCCCTTTCCTCTGCCCATATCGGAAGAGTGCCAACAAGAACGGCTGCAATGTATCGAAGAATGTACTTCGTATCGTTTCGACATCCGCTGATTCTCTTGTAAACGCATGAGCTTGCAGGAACAGCTACCGTCTGCTTATGTAAGCACTTCGTATTGCGAACGAAATATTAATGAGTCGGTAATGATCGCGAAGCCCAAATGAAATTACTAAAAACCACAATGAGTTTTGGTTAGCTTATTGTTTTGTACACGCCTGCCAATATGTCGATCACGGTCCTCATTACAATTATTTCATTAGTATTTGTCGGCAAATAGATGGTAATGGCAGGTCTTTCAAGCAATTTGTACATATTGGTAATGCATATTAGTCTTTGTCTGCATGCCTGTTTGTGGTTTCGCCATGCTAGAATTTAAATAATGTTTTTATTGTGTTAAAATAAATATTGCATACAGGGTTTTCTTGGTAGTCACGAAAGTCATGAAGCCTTGTTTCCAAACCACAATACAAATGAATTATTTCGGCTTCATTGTATGTTTGCCTTTGTATACTTGTTATTTTTTTTAGATTGTGTGAATTATACATACCCGATAATAATACTTTTGTTATCAATATTTCCACGCTTTGTTCACTATTTATCCGCCTTCAGTCTGGCAGGGCTGGTAAGTGGCTGGCAGTTCCACATGCAATCTGCTAATCTTGTCATATAAGGCAGATGGTTAAAGTGAACCGAAAGTTTGGACGCTGAAAAGTGTGATTATACATTATGTAAGATGGTATTTTTATTATCATGTACATGTATATTGTAAAGAGACATCTTTGCATATTTTTATGAACGGTAACTACATGGTTTTCCATATTTTATCTGCATTTCATTAATGGAGTACATACTACTGATGGCAGAAACCAGCTCAAAGTACACAACTTCAAGACAAGAATATCGTCAACGCTTCCCTGTAAAAACAGTGAAAACCCACATTCAAGAACTCCAGGTTAAGCAGACACGGTATTCAGGTTTGGAATGTAATAGAATCATATAAGATATATATTGTCAATAAGACAAATCAGCACACTATTTTTAGCACATGATTTATTCCTACTTACCAAGTGAACGCAACCAGAAATCGCTATCACCATAAGTTCTTACAGTAAGTAAATAAATGTAGATGGTAATAATCTATGTATCAACTTCACTCTCGAAGTTAAACACAATCTATTAAAATTAACATTCAACATGATTAACATAAGTACCCGTAAATCGAACATAATAGACAGTTTCAGCTATAAGGTTTTCGCTCTACATATCGTTAGTTCTGTAACTTATATCCACTGACGTCAGCTGAATTTGCCGGTCACATGTTCCTAATAAGTTTCGCGCCGAAATACGTATATGTAGATAGTGACAAAATAGACAGTTTCAGCTATAGCTTATCGCTCTCATTTATCTCAATACGTAACGTGTAGCCTATTAGATGAACTTATCTCATGCCTAGCCATAATACTGTTTCAACTGTAAATTTGAAGACGTGAATTTGCCCTTTAAGCACTAGTGTGAGTGGAAGGAAATGTTTTCCATATCCTGTTAAGTTATAACTCTTCTTCGATATCTAGATTACATCGCATGCAACACTTAAACATGTATTCATTGAAATAACGTCTACAAACTGATAGCGTAGCTTATTCACTAATGGAGGCCATTCGGCCAGTATTTACCTGTCCGTGTTTCTGCGCGACACTTATGGAGAACATGTGACTGGCAGTTTGAGCTGACGTCAGTGTCTATATGTCACGGAACTAGCGATAAGTAAAGCGAACCACTTATAGCTGAAACTGTCTAATATAATCCAGTCCACAATCGACATAAATAACATAGGTACGGTCAGTCTACGAAAGTTCAATGTATGCAATGCCCGCAACTGAACAACAGTTATCAACAGATCGTATTCTACACACTCAGACCATACGCGTCGGTCTGATTTCGACACGTGGCGGCTCAATGCCACAGTCTTACCACGGAGTGCGTGCCGCGAACCGCATCAGCCCGAACAATTTCGGATCGACTTGTCAACGCTCGCCGGGTCCCAGGCCGCCCGGTAAATGCACACCCAATTCGCTGTCACTTGTAGCCTCTTAAGGTACTCCAGGCGAATGATTCCTACTCTCATCCCGGCCATCCGACACTCCTGTGTGATAACCGGCACTCCTGTGTGATCATTGATCTGATCAGCAGCGATACGCGACACACACACACACACACACACACACACACACACACACACACACACACACACACACACACACACACACACACACACACACACACACACACACACACACACACACACACACACACACACACACACACACACACACACACACACACACACACACGCACGCACGCACGCACGCACGCACGCACACACACACACACACACACACACACACACACACACACACACACACACACACACACGACTTGTAAATAACTGTGTTCGCGTCTTCAAGCGACCACGAAACATACATTCAACGTCTAAGATGTAGCCAGCTATACTGACTACAACTTATTGCATTCGGCAACCTCAAGTGCCATATAACGTTCAAGTTTTAACTTCTCTGGCACTTTAATTTGCCTTTCAATGCTGCAAACAGAATAGTTAGTGTTTTCACAACTTGGTGTTGAAAGGCTCACACAACATGAACAAACGTCATGTGGCGACAATCCTATCAGTCCACCTTATTATGTGACTCTACCCATACCTCAATTAGGGTGACGCTTTGACATTTCTATCTTCATAACAATGGATGTACATCATTAAATACACCGGAATTTTCAATATAAAATATAATACTTGAATTAAATAGCATACAAATAATTTTGACGACACTTTAACAATATTCACAATTTACTGTTTTAAACGCATCGTGCCTCAATAATTTCCCCCAGGACAACCCTATCGTGACTACGCAATACCAACCAGCAGTAACGACATTCCGATCACGATTAGGCAAAACTGCGACATCCTTTGGAAGACGCTCAAACAGAGTCTGGTTCAACAAGAATCCGACACTGCATACAACATTGCAAGTGTATTAAGCATGTTACCAGCATCCTGTTGTATAAGTGCATTGACCTGGATCCTTGGCGTTAAGTGGCAGGACAAAGTCACAAAACTTGTGATTCTGCGACCGCTAAATTTAGCACCATTGAACAGCATTCTTAAACAGAGACGGATACGATTGCTTGGGCGTGTACAGCGTGTGTTTATTGACCGCCTCAAGAAGATCGTATTTTGTGGGATGTTAACGCACAGTTGGCAGCCTTAATTTGATATACAATTATGTAATGACAAATATATGAAAGACTATGCCATCGACCCGCTGCACTAGAAAGAGTTGCCGAAGACCGATCTATCTGTCGAGCTGACCTTAATATCAGTTCTGCTCTCAACATCAACCCGCTTCGGACTAGCACGGCAATCAAGCATGCGAGGCGTGCATGCCAGCATACTACTACTACTACTACTACTACTACTACTACTACTACTACTACTACTACTACTACTACTACTACTACTACTACTACTACTACTACTACTACTACTACTACTACTACTACTACTACTACTACTACTACTACTACTACTACTATTACTACTACTACTACTACTACTACTACTACTACTACTACTACTACTACTACTACTACTACTACTACTACTACTACTACTACTACTACTACTACTACTACTACTACTACTACTACTACTACTACTACTACTACTACTACTACTACTACTACAACTACTACTACTACTACTACTACTACTACTACTACTACTACTACTACTACTACTACTACTACTACTACTACTACTACTACTATTACTACTACTACTACTGTCGTTGTCGTGGATACAAAACGGCTTCGACTCTGTAATTTAAAGAAGATAATTACGTGTCCTATTGTCAGTCAGCAATTGCTTTCGAATTCAACGTTATATTAGTTTTATATTATGCACCCCACGCATTTCGGATAGCCTTGGTGAAATTAAAACGTGTTATTAAAACTGTTAAATAAAACATATAAAGTATTATATATAAAGTTTGCTATATTGTCGTTTCATTTTATCAGACAGATGAATATAATAAAAGTACTCTTGCCACTGAGATAATCGAAAAAGCAGGTATGCCAAACACGCGGCTATATATTTGACATTGCACAGGTAGATGTAACCTGAATTTGGCCAAAATGCAGTTGATCAGATAGGTGGAAAATGGGTTCCTACTGTATGCCACACTGTGAAGTGGGTGTGTGCGTGTGCGTGTGTGTGTTGTCATAACATGCATCCACTTAATTGAATCCACGTATCGCCACAACGCAAGACATGGATGATAACATCCGATACCTCAAAGCCAAACATTGTTTGCATAATTGGATGTCTTTCGAGTGAATCGATTATTCTATGTATCGAGCCAGGTCATATCCATATAGTATGTCACGTTATGCCATCTGGTCACAAGGTTTCCAACCTTGAGTTGCACAGCACAAATTGGCAAGACCCACCGTAAATACGAATGGACACTCAGGCATGTACAGTTCGCCGTTGTAACACTAGCAATGCTGAAGAAGTAACACGAACGTTCGACGGACCTTCTGATTGATGAACGCAGGGCAGCTTACACGATTAAGCTGTTATTAGCAAGGAGCTATGGAGAAATGTGTGAGTTTTTGCATGTTTGATAATTCTGAAGTCCGCATTCGCATCCAACAACTTCTAACAAAATAGCTAGGTATCGTGTAACGCGGTCTGAATACGTAGCTGACCTCATTGGTAACGAGCAGAATATAAAAATATTTACCATTGAGCAATGTTATCTAACTACCTTTGTGTGGAACTCAGTGAAAGGGGATGCAGATGTGTCATGGTCGCAGTGGTTCAAAGTGGTAACACGTTCTTGATGGCATTCAATATGTTAGTTCACACGTTTTAGTAATAATGTATATTTTTATGTTTATTTTATTAGCAGTAAAAACTGACTTTATTATCTTTTTAGAGATTCCTTCTCAATCACCATAAACGCTTGCGGTGGAAGCAACGACTTTTCACCATCTTTTTCTCGCTCTTATACCGTTTTATCCCAATTCCTGCTGTGCACGTCTGCTTTTTTAAATCTCTCTTCCTTCATAATATATTTCCACATTAACTGTTGTCTTCCATTTCTTCTTCCATCGTTATGTTCTGTTTTTATTTTCTTTCTGCTCGCTTTCTTTGTCAATGTTGCGAGTTCTCTAAATGTGTCTCGCCGGTCGCAGTTTGCTCCCACCTTCCTTCTGTCTCAGATGTTTCTTCATTCCAGTCTCTTCCCGTAATTCCACTTACCTTCTTCTGTAATCCTGTATCGCTCTATTCTGTCTCAGAACTACATTGTTCTCTGCTATATGCAATGTCTATTCGTGTATCTCTGTCAATGCAAGTGCTCCCAACCCATGTGCACAAATTTACACCCCACTTTTGAACCTCCACTTCGTTGCCTCGCAGCATACTGCGGCATCATCTATATAAGCGGAATTCGCGAGAAATACGTGGACGTTTTCAGTATGTGCTTCATTGATGAAGTTTCCATTTGGAGAAATCCATATCTGCGTTTTCTCACGTCAGTGACGTGGATACGGTCCAAATAGACGGATCGGCCGTAGTTGTATTCTGCCGGACCATACTTAAAGCAGCAACAATGTATTCGTAGTTAGCATAAAGGGCGTGGTATGATCTGATGCAATATAATACGTATTTCTAATGTGGTTTTACTTTCCAGTTTACCGGGTCCGTGCTGTTGGTTATTTCCGTCGTTATTGCTGGGGCTGCTGGAACGACTCCGTATGAATACTGTCTGATGTCTTGCGACCATTTGTTCATGGAGTGCCTCCAAAGACAGTGTCCTGGTCGGTCGTGGCCTATCCCAGTTCGACAAAAATGCGTCGACGAACGAACTGAGTGTATTGACGACTGCATCGCTAACTACAAAGATGATCGGGTAGCTAGGGCTCGACCAACCTAGTTGTTTGTGAGAGCCGTTCTTATCTGTGGACGGTGATTCTTCGCAGCGCATACAACATATAAACCTAGAAATACTGTTTGGTTTAACCATAATAAATATACTGGAGGTTTTCTGTATAACGCAACACTAGCTGTAATAATTATGCTGGAGGTGTTGTGTATACCGCAACACTAGCTGTAATAATTATGCTGGAGGTGTTGTGTATACCGCAACACTAGCTGTAATAATTATGCTGGAGGTGTTGTGTATACCGCAACACTAGCTGTAATAATTATGCTGGAGGTGTTGTGTATACCGCAACACTAGCTGTAATAATTATGCTGGAGGTGTTGTGTATACCGCAACACTAGCTGTAATAATTATGCTGGAGGTGTTGTGTATACCGCAACACTAGCTGTAATAATTATGCTGGATGTGTTGTGTATACCGCAACACTAGCTGTAATAATTATGCTGGAGGTGTTGTGTATACCGCAACACTAGCTGTAATAATTATGCTGGAGGTGTTGTGTATACCGCAACACTAGCTGTAATAATTATGCTGGATGGGTTGTGTATACCGCAACACTAGCTGTAATAATTATGCTGGATGTGTTGTGTATGCCGCAACACTAGCTGTAATAATTATGCTGGAGGGGCGAGGTTATAGCAACATTAGTGACAATACCTACTATAGAGAGCGTCGAATACACATCACGACAGGAGTTGAACACATTCTAAATAATAATAAAAAATTGTGGAGATATAGGCAATAATGTATGAACATGTGAGGAAATCCGTGCTGGAAACCACACATTTTGTTTGCATTGTGCATAACAAACACGCATATGTCGACGGTCGTCGCCTTTATTTAAATACTGACTCTAGATCAAATATTCTAAGTAAAGATGGGAGTAGACATAATCTGACGTGCTGACAAACTCTTCAGTATATATATGCTGACTGCGTCTGCGTACTTGAATGAAGATATGTTGCCTTTCAAGTGCTACGTTTAATTTATGTAACCGAGCCGGGTCATATTGACATGTCATGTTGTCATATTGACATGTCATGTTGTCATACGGTCGTACGTGTATTTGGTACATAATTCCTTAATTGGCCACACTGAAACATTTCATGTCTTTCGTATATACTTTTCGCACCTGGAAGATTATTCAATTGAATCATTGGTGAAGTTGTAGGTATCAGAAATACCAACAGGAAATATATATATATAAGTTTTGCTGACTTGCACCTTCTCTGATTTGTGCATAATATAAATGTCTTGCGAACCAAAAATCATGCATTTATTTATGAACAGTTTTGACACATATTAAACCAATGTCTTGAAATATTGGATAATTCCTTTACCGTGTCTTAGGAGTCAATTGAAATATATGTGCATTGCCATAACTAGTCTGTCGATAGAGAGTCAGATACATGGTACATATTACTCGATTTATAAAACAACAGCAGAATTTGTGCCAAATAATTTTCTTTAAGAACGATAATTTCATTACTGCCATATCTTCAATTCTGCTGGTTACATAATTGAAGATATATAACATATAAAAATGAAGGTTTAACAGAGAAGGTGAAATTAAGCCAGTATATTTAACCGTTCACATCCAATTAGGGAATAATACAGTGTTTGTTGGTGTCATGAGAGTGTTTCCAGCCAGATAAAATCACGAATGCTGGAGGCACAAGTGATGTTATATGGCTGCTGACACGCGAGTGACATCAACATAAATTATGTTATTTCCGTTATATAATGGCAAATTAACAATTGAGTATACTTTTTCACTTCCTAAATGTGTAACTATGTTGCTGGGCCGGTTTAACGAAATATTCATACCTCTTGAAAGAATATGCCAATATTCGTAGTGGGTGGCGTTCGAAATGACTCAAGCGTGAGATGGAATCTCAGAAAGAGGCAGCCTTATCTGGATGGATATATCACAGTAAAATTCCCTAGCCCAATCAGGTAATTTTATTACCGTTATATATCCATCCATATAACAAACGGCTGTCTTGTTTTGACAATCCTTTGTTGAGCATATATTTGTGAATGTCGAGTGGATATTACCACGGTAGCCGTTGTATGACTTATGTTATACGACGTAAGTAATACCTAAGTTATACAATCTATGCAGATATCCACTCGACGACCACAAACGTAAGCTTAACAAAAGATTCTGGGAAAGAGGATTGATATAAAACTTTAATAATTTATCCATTCTCTATAGTTTTTCACCATCCAGATAACACAGTGCTACCTCGTTCTGAGTATATACCTGACGTTTGAATCATATCTAACGCGATCGAGCACGTGCGTAGGCCTAGACACGCGATCGTTAGGAACGGTGCGTGTTTTCTCAGTTGTTATGATTTACGTAGTCTCGTCAAACGTCCGCATCAGGTACTTCGAACTTCACGAACGCTTCGTATATTCGACCCCAGCTACATGGTTACACATTTGTGAAGTGAACAAGTACATTCAAGTGTTAATTTGCCGTAATATAACGGGAATTGTTAACATATTGTTTGTTGGTGTCACCAGCTAGATAGTTGAGTAGTACCAGCTAGATAGTTGAGTAGTACCAGCTAGATAGTTGAGTAGTACCAGCTAGATAGTTGAGTAGTACCAGCTAGATAGTTGAGTAGTACCAGCTAGATAGTTGAGTAGTACCAGCTAGATAGTTGAGTAGTACCAGCTAGATAGTTGAGTAGTACCAGCTAGATAGTTGAGTGGTACCAGCTAGATAGTTGAGTGGTACCAGCTAGATAGTTGAGTAGTACCAGCTAGAAAGTTGAGTAGTACCAGCTAGATAGTTGAGTGGTACAAGCTAGATAACAGCCACTCGTGCCTATGGCACTCGCGATGTTATATGGCTGGTAATACTCTCGTGATATAAAAAAGTGCGGTATTCCCTAACCATAGGCTTAGCCACATACTTACTGAAAACGTAATGTAGAGATTTTTTAATAGCTAAGACATCATCAACGTTACAAATTCACAATTAGATGTAATGTCATTATAAATATGTGTGTGTGTGTGTGTGTGTGTGTGTGTGTGTGTGTGTGTGTGTGTGTGTGTGTGTGTGTGTGTGTGTGTGTGTGTGTGTGTGTGTGTGTGTGTGTGTGTTTGTGAGTGTGTGTGTGTGTGTGTGTATGTGTGTGTGTGTGTGTGTGTGTGTGTGTGTGTGTGTGTGTGTGTGTGTGTGTGTGTGTGTGTGTGTGTGTGTGTGTGTGTGTGTGTGTGTGTGTGTGTGTGTGTGTGTGTGTGTGTGTGTGTGTGTGTGTGTGTGTGTGTGTGTGTGTGTGTGTGTGTGTGCGAGCTGTCAAAAATCCGTTTTGCCTAGGTTAACAGACAAGTCCGAAATACCACTAACATAGTCATAGACGATAGAGATGCAAATAGGACAAATATGTTATTGAAAAAAATCGTGTTTTAAAGTGTTAAGGCGTTCACCCCAGGGCGACTCTGGGTATAATAAAGTTTTGGATAAAATTGTATTAGTAAACAGTTGATATGGCATTAGCCCTAGGTCCAACTTATTATATTTAATGTTAACCCAGACAATGCAAAGGTTTTTGAACATATTTAAAAAGTAAATATTACGGCCACAAAATCAAATTCTAAATAACTATATTAATGCAGTATTATAAAAAATATGTTGGTAATCATATAGTACATAACACGTAGCGAAGTGGCAATCCGGAGAGTGGGCGATATAACAGGGATGTAAACAAAACCGTTAGCTACAACTGTCAGAAGTACGTAATTAATTCTTATGATATGTATCCTTATATTACATCCAACATATAACAACATTTGCTATAGAGATAATATTAAAGTTATAAATTAAATTTACGAAACCACAACGCTGAAGAATAGTAAAGATATAATCTTGAGCGACAATTTTTAATGTTCACAGATGCTGCCCCCATTGACCATCAACGCGTAGGTAATTCGTTGAGGCTTGTAACATCGTCCAAGTTTGGCCGATGCACTACATGTGATACCAGCGTCTTACACACGCTTTGTCTTTGGAACACATGTAAGAAATTGCATGTTTTGGGTAAATCTTGTCTTGAAAATGTTCATTGTACATGCACCTGGCACACTTCTGCATAATCATCAGTACTCTGGCAACAGGCAGAACAAATGTGCCCGTGGACAAAAAGAAGACTAACTATGCAGCGAAGAAACAATGTCAGCGCAGCCTTCAGAAGATACAAAGTCAAGAAGACGCTGGTGAAGGTTAAACAGCGGCGGCGGTTGGATGGCCAAACCTCCGATCATTCTCCAAGAGTTGATTGGCCAGTGATAAGTTCATGCAGTCGCCGCACCGGCTCCATTTTCGCCTTCAGCTCCACCTGCAGTTCCAGCGTCGACGAGAGTCGGTCCCAGAGAGGGTGGTTTGATGTATATTCGGACACCAACACCGCCGTGTCATGCTGTTGCGCCACGCCATCTCTCAGTGGACCTGGCCTTCCATCAGAACGCCATTAAAAAACGGTGGCAGTCGAAGCCGGAGCTTCATCAGATGCAAGCGGTGGAAAGACTGTTTACCCCAACTAGAATCTTCTGTATCACAAATAGTAGGATGGCTGTGCTAGTCTGTATAGGTAGTCAATATGTCTTAACTCAGGGATCCTAATATACTAAGGAACTTTTTGACATGTAGCATTCGCGTGTAAAAAAGAAAAACGACATCGATTTTGTTACTTTGAGAGACAACACATAGACAAATGATAAATAGTGTGTATGTAAGTGCTGACTACCAGAGGTATTAACATCAATATGTAAGAAACATGTAAGACAGCAGTGACATAATATTTAATATTGAAATTGAGAAAATTGGAAAATAAAAACGAAATGCCCGTCACGGGGAATCTCTGCATATTAAATGTACACATGTATTTTGGATTAATATTGGTTGTTATGTGTTATATTAAAGCAGGAAATTACAAATGTGTGCAACAGTAATATAATTATGAAGTTAAATGTCATTATCATAAAAACGCGAGCATCTAATGCAAACGAATATGCAAGCAAATAAAATGTGGGCGTACTCAAGTGGGCATATTAATATTGCGCGCGCGTGTGTGTGTATGTGTGCGTGCGTGTGTGCGTGCGTGCGTGTGTGTGTGTGTGAGTGTGTGTGTGTTTGTGTGTATGTGTGTGTGTGTGTGTGTGTGTGTGTGTGTGTGTGTGTGTGTGTGTGTGTGTGTGTGTGTGTGTGTGTGTGTGTGTGTGTGTGTGTGTGTGTGTGTGTGTGTGTGTGTGTGTGTGTGTGTGTGTGTGTGTGTGTGTGTGTGTGTGCGTAAACTCATCACAACGACACATACAGTGCCGCTCTAAAACGTGACAAGATCCACGGTACACAAAGACATGTACTTAATGAGACAGAGCGACATTTGAATAGAGAAACCTTAGTTACGAAAATCACTTATTACAAAGCGGTTTGACAACACTAGAGACCAGGAGACTAAGAGGAAACCAAATAGAAGTGTTTAAATCGTGAACGGTTATGAGGATATTGATAGGAATATGTTCTTAAAACATATAGAAGACAGTAGAACCAGAGGACACAAAGCAGCATTACTTAAGGAGCAGTGTAGGTTGGACATGAGAAATTACTCTTTCTCACAGAGGGTGATAAATGAATGGAACAAACTGCCAAATGATTGTGCTAATGCTAGTAGTGTAAATATGTTTAAACATAGAATTGACAAATATCTGATAAGGGCGGGCTATACATAAATGAGAACATTGTTGGACTCTCGATAAGCCAATGGCTTCCTTGTCCACTTGCCATCTGGAACTTGTCCTTATTCCAATCAACTAGCTTTCCACGATATTGAAGTATATCATGTAAGGTGGTTTATTTGCTTGACTGGCCGTACTGGAAATTACCAAAATACACAGGTATTTCCTATCACGTAAATTCATCTTAAACCGTATGGTGTTTTATATATTAGCGTCATTAATAGTATAAACATGTGTTGACATAGCACATATTCTCTAAAGTAACCTGCATCAATTTGTCCGCCATTAATCCCTTGTGGGAGGGGTCCATGTCAATAATTATGTTCTGCCCTCTAGACAACTTGTCTCCACATCTATATCGCTTGTCTGCCATGTTCAATAAATGTTCCATTGGTCACATTTGCTTTATCAATGTATCTCTTCACACTACCCAGACATCTCAATGCTGGTTTTGCTCTCCCCCTTTTACCACATTCTTATGTTTTCCATGTTCTCTTTGTCACTCTTAGAATGAGTCCATACGATTGCAGTTTCTTCCCAACAAACTTCATGATCAGGTATTTCATTAGATGTATAACTTTTCCCGCTGGCATCTTCTTTCTCTCTACATATTCTCCAGACCAAGCGGTGAGCTACTACATGTAACAACTGTATCTGTGTCAATGCAACTTTTCCCATCCTTCAGTATACACAAGCCGGTACTAAGCCTGACTCTCCCGCATAAAGACCACGATGTCACACCCGCAGACAATACACCGCCTTGCTTCCATCCTCTTCCCTGACGCCACACCTGCATACAATGCATCACCTTGCTTCCATCCTCCTCCATTTTGCCACACTTGCAAACAATGCACCGCCTTGCTTCCATCCTCTTCCATGACGCAACTCCTGCAGACATTGCACCGCTTTGCTTCCATCATTTTACGTGACGCCACACCTGCAGACAAAGCACCTCTTTGCTTCCATCTTCTTCCATGACGCCACACCTGCAGACAATGCACCGCCTTGCTTTCATTCTCTTCCATGTCGCCACACCTGCAGACAATGCACAGCCTTGCTTCCACCCTCATCATGACGCCACACCTGCAGACAATGCACCGCCTTGCTTCCACCCTCTTCCATGTCGCCACACCTGCAGACAATGCCCCGCCTTGCTTCTACCCTCGTCATGACGCCACACCTGCAGACAATGCCCCGCCTTGCTTCCACCCTCTTCCATGACGCCACACCTGCAGACAATGCACCGCCTTGCTTCCATCCTCTTCCGTGATGCCACACCTGCAGACAATGCCCCGCCTTACTTCCATCCTCTTCCGTGACGCCACACCTGCAGACAATGCCCCGCCTTGCTTCCATCCTCTTCCATGACGCCACACCTGCAGACAATGCACCACCTTGCTTCCATCCTCTTCCGTGATGCCACACCTGCAGACAATGCCCCGCCTTACTTCCATCCTCTTCCGTGACGCCACACCTGCAGACAATGCACCGCCTTGCTTCCATCCTCTTCCATGACGCCACACCTGCAGAGAATGCACCGCCTTGCTTCCACCCTCGTAATGACGCCACACCTGCAGACAATGCACCGCCTTGCTTCCATCCTCTTCCATGACGCCACACCTGCAGACAATGCACCGCCTTGCTTCCATCCTCTTCCATGATGCCACACCTGCAGACAATGCACCGCCTTGCTTCCACCCTCGTCATGTCACCACACCTGCAGACAATGCACCGCCTTGCTTCCATCCTCTTCCATGACGCCACACCTGCAGACAATGCACCGCCTTGCTTCCACCCTCGTCATGTCGCCACACCTGCAGACAATGCACCGCCTTGCTTCCATCCTCTTCCATGACGCCACACCTGCAGACAATGCACCGCCTTGCTTCCACCCTCGTCATGTCACCACACCTGCAGACAATGCACCGCCTTGCTTCCATCCTCTTCCATGACGCCACACCTGCAGACAATGCACCGCCTTGCTTCCACCCTCGTCATGTCGCCACACCTGCAGACAACGCACCGCCTTGCTTCCATCCTCTTCCATGTCGCCACACCTGCAGACAATGCACCGCCTTGCTTCCATCCTCTTCCATGACGCCACACCTGCAGACAATGCACCGCCTTGCTTCCACCCTCGTCATGTCGCCACACGTGCAGACAATGCACCGCCTTGCTTCTACCCTCGTCATGTCGCCACACCTGCAAACAACGCACCGCCTTGCTTCCATCCTCTTCCATGTCGCCACACCTGCAGACAAAGCACCGCCTTGCTTCCACCCTCATCATGACGCCACACCTGCAGACAATGCACCGCCTTGCTTCCATCCTCTTCCATGACGCCACACCTGCAGACAATGCACCGCCTTGCTTCCACCCTCGTAATGACGCCACACCTGCAGACAATGCACCGCCTTGCTTCCATCCTCTTCCATGACGCCACACCTGCAGACAATGCACCGCCTTGCTTCCACCGTCGTCATGTCGCCACACCTGCAGACAATGCACCGCCTTGCTTCCATCCTCTTCCATGACGCCACACCTGCAGACAATGCACCGCCTTGCTTCCACCCTCGTCATGTCGCCACACCTGCAGACAACGCACCGCCTTGCTTCCATCCTCTTCCATGTCGCCACACCTGCAGACAATGCACCGCCTTGCTTCCATCCTCTTCCATGTCGCCACACCTGCAGACAAAGCACCGCCTTGCTTTTTTATCCGTCCTTTCATGAAACAGCCAACTAGTTTAATCATGTTTCCATCGATACCTGTAAATTCAAATCGTTCTCTCTAACACACATCACCTCGCATTTATACTGGTTCATTAGGAGGTTATGTTTTCTATGAAAGTTATATAATTATTGCAATGTATTCTGCAGTTCCGCAGTACTAGCTGCCACTGCAATGTCTTTTGTATACAACGCTTTCCTAAGTACATCCTGTTCTCATACTCTTCTTTGAAGAAATAAATGAAAATACAACAAACATTTCTTTGACAGCATTAGTCAATACATTCTTTGACAG
>OY759263.1:63717761-63722761 GCA_963662155.1 Lamellibrachia columna
TATGTATGTATGTATGTATGTATGTATGTATGTATGTATGTATGTATGTATGTATGTATGTATGTATGCATGTATGTATGTATGTATGTAAGTATGTATGTATGTATGTATGGGCGTATGTATTTATGTATGCATGTATGTATGTATGTATGTATGTATGTATGTATGTATGTAGGTAGGTATGTATGTACTTATGTATGAATGTATATATGTACGCATGTACGTATGTATGTATGCATGCATGTATGTATGTGTATATGTACGTACGTACTTATGTATGTATATATGCATGTATCTATGCATGTAATTATGTATATATTTATATATATATTTATGTATATATATATATATATACATATATATATATACACACATATATATATATATATATATATATATATATATATATATATATATATATATATATATATATATATATATATATAGGTGTGCATGTGTATGCATGTATGTACATATGTATGTATGTATGTATGTATGTATGTTTATATGAACGTATGTATACATCATAGTAATTTTGCACCATTCTTAACTTAATCTCACCGTTTCAGCTCAAAGTCTATCTGCTGCTCTTGGTGGATGCTCTCATCGCTGGCGATCCAGCAAAGGAAGGTTTTGTCCACCTGTGCATAGACATTTGTAAGATCAACTTCTTAGCGTGCATACAGAGAGCGTGTGGTGGCAGTCCCTTTCCTCTGCCCATATCGGAAGAGTGCCAACAAGAACGGCTGCAATGTATCGAAGAATGTACTTCGTATCGTTTCGACATCCGCTGATTCTCTTGTAAACGCATGAGCTTGCAGGAGCAGCTACCGTCTGCTTATGTAAGCACTTCGTATTGCGAACGAACTCCATCAGTCAGCTGCCTATTAATGAGTAAGTAATGTTCGCGAAACCAAATTGGAATTACTAAATATCACAATGGATTAGCCTACTAGCCTACAGTTGGTTAATTCAACAAGATACAACAAGATACAGTATGATATAACAAGATACAACAAGATACAGTATGATATAACAAGATACAACAAATACAACAATATACAACAAGATACAACAAGATACAACAAGATGACCAAATATAACATCCATATGGCAGTCATTGACTTATCGAAGGACCAGCATTTTTTCGTATAAGGTTAGCTCGCCTAATCATATATGTTACCAATGTTAAGTATTATATTGTTGTTAATTGCACGTTCCGTAGAAACGTTATTCCATTCACTCGTTGGAACTGTATCACATTCTTCCTAACTGTCTCGCTGACATGTCTCTCCTTATCATCTATCATCTTCCTGCTAGTAGCCGAATTCTTACTACCTGGCTCGACATATGCATACCCAGTATCATCCTAACTAACTGATTCACTAGTAGACCGTTTATTTCTGACAACCGCTACACTAAAATGCCGCCCGCACCTCCGCCCACAAATGTTCGCAAAGTCAATCCAGCTGTCATTTTTGCCGCATAACAAATGTTTCTTTGGCGCCATGGGTCTTTTTACTCTTCTTGTTCTTCATGTGCTTTGTCAATGACGGTACTCATTGCAATTGTTTCATTTGTAGTTTTCAGCAAATGGATTGTAATGGCAGGTCTTTCAAGCAATTTGTACACACTGGTAATGCATATTAGTCTTTGTCTGCATGCAGCTTAGTGATTTCACCATGCTACAATTAAATATTGTTTTTATGTCATAATAAATATTGTATACACTTTTATCTCGGAAGTCATGACAGTCATGTAGCCTTGTTTCCAAACCTCAATTAAAAGTAATTATTTAGGCTCTATTGTATGTTTGCCTATGCATACTTGTTATGTTTATCTAGTTAGCTTACATGGGCCTTAAAGGTTGTTTCCTACGACTATGCAAAGCATTGATCAAAACAATAAGCCAACAAATCCTACCATCGCCCAATAACCCTACTGCTGATGTCCGATACTAAATTACAATAACCCTACTGCTGATGTCCGATACTAAATTACAATAACCCTACTGCTGATGTCCGATACTAAATTACAATAACGCACAACCTCGGACTTTTAAGAAATATACTTATAATAACACGTATGTAGCTAGATCACGAGAATTATACATACCCGATATTAATATTTTTTTATCAATATTTCCACGTTTTAATCATTATTTATCCGCCTGCAATCTGACAGGGCTGGCTGATTGGCTTGCTGTCTCACATGCAATATGATAATCTTAGCAAATGGCAGATGGTAAAGATGAAAGAAAATGGCTTATTACTGTCTTCCACACTGTGAAATGTGAAGCGAGCGCGTGCGCATGCGCGTATGCGTGCGTGCGTGCGTGCGTGCGTGCGTGCGTGCGTGTGTGTGTGTGTGTGTGTGTGTGTTGTCATAACATGCATCCACTTAATATAATACACGTGTCGCCACAAAGCAAGACATGGATGTACAAGACATGGATGTACAAGACATGGATGTACATATCCAAAGGATATATACTAAATTATAACATCCGATACCTCAAAGCCAAACATTGTTTGCATAATTGGATGTCTTTCGAGTGAATCGATTATGCTATGTACCGAGCCATGTCACTTCCGGCTACTTGGACTTGGTGCAGCGACTTGAATTTGGTGTAGATCATTTACATAAATACGCGGAATATCAAATAGAATAAGTATTACTATTGCATATATATTATACACAAACGTATTGTAGACTTATATCAGGAAACAGGTTGTGTTAATTATTAGTCAGAGGGAGTATTTTAGAGTAAGTTAGTTTCGGATTCTGTCAGGGAATTCAGCGAGCGTTAATAGGGGTGTTTACAATTCGAAAATTGAGATAACATAGTGAATAATCAGTAACATTGAATATTGGTTAGAATAAGTATTAGTATTATACATATATTGTTCACCAACTTCTTGTAGACATATATTAAGAAACCGTTTTTGTTAACAGAGGTAGTATTTTTTTTTCCCGGATTCAAACTCAACGAGTGATAAAAGGGAGTTTGTTTACAGGTCATTCAACCCGTGCATCGAGCTATCGTTTACATTGGCTAATATATATATATAAGATAAAGTGATTTATTTACTTAAATTACATACATAAGGTAATATCTGACATAGTGGTAGTAAACGTTTTCGGTAAAAAGGAATTAACAGCAGGATTTTAGCGTAAATTAGTACACACTGACTTCGTTGTTTTGTTACACAGTGTTTTCCGTATTCGCTAGGTGGCAGGATTTTTTTTCTCATGCGAGGTTAATAGAAGACACAGTTAACAAGTATATTAGCCTAAAGTGTTCTTTTGATCACAAAAACAGCCTTATTCAAGGCTAACGTAGCAAACTAATTAAAACTAAATTGTATGATGGCGCCGTGCAAACGGCAGTTAAAGGCCACAAGGCACTTAATTTGTGGCAGTTGTAGTAACTGGGTGGACTTCGTCAAGTCTGGGTGCGAGAAGTCCTGGGCTGAGGTCCAGGCAGATAGTTTTAGTTTTGAGTGTAGGGGATGCGCGAAGATGAAGGAACTAGAGGTGGAGTTGGAAGAGCTGAGGCTGCTCGTTGTGGCAATGATGGGAAGGGAACAGGGGAGTTGTGCCAGTAGTTCCGGTGGGGGAACAGTAGACGATAAAGTGGGGAAAGACACAAGAGATGCTAGGGAGAGCTCACCTCAGCCTGGGAGGAAGCTGAGAGGAGGGAAGGTGACAGGTCATAGGGAGACAGGACGTAAGGAGACGGGAAGGAAAGGAACGGGAGGGAAGACAACCGGAGTGAAGGAGAGGGGAGTAGGGGAGACAGGAGGGAAGGAGAAGGGAGTGGGGGAGACGGGAGGGAAGGCAACCGGAGTGAAGGAGAGGGGAGTAGCGGAGACAGGAGGGAAGGAGAAGGGAGTGGGGGAGACGGGAGGGAAAACGACCGGAGTGAAGGAGAGGGGAGTAGCGGAGACAGGAGGGAAGGAGAAGGGAGTGGGGGAGACGGGAGGGAAAACGACGGGAGTGAAGGAGAGGGGAGTAGGGGAGACAGGAGGGAAGGAGAAGGGAGTGGGGGAGACAGGAGGGAAGGGGTCAGGACAGAATGTGATGGAGGGGATCGAAAGGAAGAGTTATTCTGCAGCAGTGATAGAGGGGGTGAGGAAGAGAGCGAGGGTGTTTGTGGGGGATTCGATAGTTAGGAAGACCGACAGAGTCTTAAACAAGGGCGATGATGTAGTGGTCTGCTTGCCTGGAGCCAAAATAGAGGCGATAACTGAGAGGGTAAAAAACATCGTAGGCTCGGGTAAGGGTGGATCTGTTTTAGTACACGTAGGGACAAATAACGTAGAGAGGGAGGGTACAACTGCCATAGTTAAGAAATATAGGCAATTGGTCAGAACACTAAAACAGACGCGGGTTGAACAGGTAATACTGTCAGGGATTTTACCTGTAATGGGCAGGAGGGGTCACAAATATCGAAATTGTCGGGGGATGGCAATTAACATGTTAGTCCAGAGGCTGTGTAGGGAAGAGGAAGTTGGATTTATGGGGAAGTTTTGTTGGGAGGGCTGACATGTACATGAAGGATGGGCTTCATTTAAGTGGAAAGGGGGCGGCAGTATTCGCGGACAAACTTTCAGCAGCAGTAGATAGCGACTTGGGTACAATGACAAATATTTTTGGAAGTAAACATTCTTTAAACTAGAAGTGCAGGGGGGTTACTTAGAGGTGTCTCAAGCAGAACAAGAGGCCACTAGCACAGATAAACCAATATCAAATCATCCGAAAAACATCTCTGAAAAAGGTTATAGATGCGTATGTTTAAATGCAAGGAGCATAGTAAATAAGAAAAACGAATTAAACAGTATGGTAGAAGATATTGACCCTCACATAATTGGTATAACTGAATCATGGGCCAACATAGATATAACAGATGCTGAATTAGGACTGACAGGATACGTAATGTTTAGGAAAGATCGAATAGGAAGAAGGGGCGGGGGAGTTATTTTATATGTTAAAGAATC
>OY759263.1:63727761-63802761 GCA_963662155.1 Lamellibrachia columna
TATATATATATATATATATATATATATATATATATATATACATGCTGTCTAAAAATCCGCGTTGCCTAGATCAACTTAAGTCCGCTATAAACCATGTATGCACCACTATCATAGTCATATATGATAGAGATGCGATTAGTGGGACCAAGACGTTATTGAGAAAAGCCTTTTAGAAAGTGGTTGTGCGTTCACCCCAGGGTGACTCTGGGTATAATAAACGTTTTGGAGAAAATTCTATTAGATATCAGTTGATAGGGCACTAGTTGATATCAGCCCTAGGTGCAACTTTTAAATTAATATTAACCCTGACAAAGGCAACGCAAAAATGTTTTAACATATAATAACAAAATACATATTACGTCCACATAATAAAGTTCTAAATAATTGTATTAATGCAATATTATAAAAAAAAGTATGTTGGCAATTACATAGTACACAAAATTTAGTGAAGATACCGACACAAATGGATACTTAAAAAATGGTAATCCGAAGAGTGGGCGATATAACAGGGATGTAAGCAAAACAGTTAGCTGCAACTGTCAGAAGTACGTAATTAGTTCTTATGATATATATATATATATATATATATATATATATATATATATATATATATATATATCACTTGATTACATCAACATATAACAGCACTTTGCTATACAGATAATATTAAATGTTATAAATTAAATTTATGAAACCACAGCGCTGAAGAATAGTAAAAATATAATATTGAGCGACAATTTTTAATGTTCACAGATGCTACCTCCTAGTGACCATCAAAGCGTGTGTAATGCGCAGAGGCTTCTAACCTAGGCCGAGTGTGGCCAATGCACTACATAGGATACCAGCATCCTACATACGCTTTGTCTTGGGAACATTGCATGTTTTGCGTAAATATTGTCTTGATTTTTCAAACAATCCTTATTGTACATGTATCTAGCACACTAATGCACACTTCTGGCACACTTCTGCTCATCAGTAGTCTGGCAACACGGAGAGTAAGAAGGCTTACTCCGCAGCCAAGAAACAATGTCAGCGCAGCCTTCAGAAGACACAGAGTCAACGGGACGGCGACAAGAAGAATCTGGTGAAGGTAAACGAGCGGCGGGGGTTGGATGGCCAACCTCCGATCATCCTCCAGGAGTTGATTGGCCAGTGATAAGTCCAAGAGAGGGAGATTTTACGTCTCGCCGCGTCATGCTGTTACGCCACGCCATCTCTTAGAGGACATGGCCTTCCATCAGAACGCCACGAAAACACTGTGGCAGACGAAGCCGGAGCTTCTTCAGATGCGGTATAAATACTCGTATAATGTTTACCCTAACTAGTATATTCTGTATCACATTCTGGCTGTATTAGTTTGTATAACTCCGGGATACTAAGTTACTTCAGATGCGGTATAAATAATCGTATTATGTTTGCCTCAACTAGTATATTCTGTATCACAGTCTGGCTGTCTTAGTTTGTATAACTCCGGGATACTAAGTTACTAAAGAACTTTTCGACATGTAGCATTCGCGTGTAAAAAGAGAAACAAATTCGATCTCGGTACTCTGAGAGACAACACGAATAGTGTATATCTAAGTGCTAACTACCACAGGTATTTAAATCAATACGTACGAAGCATGTAAGACAACAGTGACATAATATTTAGTATTGAAATTGAGAAAATCTGAAAATAAAAACGGAAGTCCGTCACGGAGAATCTCTACATATTAAACGTTTGGATTAATGTTGGCTCTTAACCCTGGAAATATCACCTGTGTACAGCAGTAATTTAATTGAGACGTTAAATGTTATTATCATTATAATACACAAGCAACTAATTCAAACGAATATGCAAATTAAACACTTAACATAAAAGGCGGGCGCACTCAAGTGGGCATATTAACATTGCGTGCGTGCATGTGCGCAAGCAAACCACAACGACACAAACATTGCCTGCGTACATGTGCGCAAGCACACCACAACGACACAAATATTGATATGGCGCAGTAACACGTCACAAGATCCACGGTAAATATTTTGACATGTACATAATGAGACAGACTGACGCTTGGGTCGTCGCTACCACCCTCGTGACGGTGAGGTAGTAACGCGGACGATTGACGTACCTCATACTGTATGATCGCATGGCAGTCTACATGAGTCAGGAGTGAATCACAAAGAGCTATGGAAAAAATTGTGAGTTTTGCCTGTTTCATAGTTTAGTCCTTATTCAAATCCACTCGCGTTTCATGATATTGAGGGGTAGCACATAATGTGGTTTGTTTGCTTGACTGACCGCACTGGAACCGAACAAAATATGCAGGTATTTCATGTCACGTAATTTCATCTAAAACCAGATGGTGTTTTATGTTAGCGCATTAACAGTATAAACATGTTTTGACATAGTACATATTCTCTTTAAAATGTTGGTTACATTTGTTCGGCCATTAATCCTTTGGGGTTTCCATATCAATAATTCTGTTCCGGCCTCTCGACGATTTGTCTCCACATCTATCTCGCTGTCTGCCATGTTCAGTCCATTTTCTGTTGGTCACATTTGCTTTGTCAATGTATCTCTTCACACTATTCCGACTCCTCTATGCTGGTTTTTATCTTCCCCCATACTTCTACCACATTCTTCTGTTTTCCATAGTATATTTGTCTTTCTCAGAATGTGTCTTGACGATTGCAGTTTTCTCCCAAAAAAACTTCATTTTCAGGTATTTCTTTAGATATAACCTGTTCCCGCTCTCTACACATTCCCAACTTGAAACAACTGTCTCTCTGTGTCAACTGTCTCTCTGTGTCAATGCAACTGTTTCCATCATGCAGTGAACACAAGCTGGTGCTACACCTAACTCTATGCCGCCACACCTGCAAACAATGCACCGCTTTGCTTCCATTCTCCTCCATGATGCCACATCTGCAGACAATGCACCGCCTTGCTTCCATTCTCCTCCATGATGCCACATCTGCACACAATGCACCATCTCGGCTCCATTCTCCTCCATGATGCCACATCTGCAAACCATGCATCGCTTTGCCTCCATTCTCCTTCATGATGCCACATCTGCAAGCAATCCACCGCTTTGCTTCAATTCTCCTTCATGACGTCACATCTGCAAACAATGCATCGCTTTGCCTCCATTCTCCTTCATGATGCCACATCTGCAAGCAATCCACCGCTTTGCTTCCATTCTCCTTCATGATGCTACATCTGCAAAAAATGCATCGCTTTGCCTCCATTCTCCTTCATGATGCCACATCTGCAAGCAATCCACCGCTTTGCTTCCATTCTCCTTCATGATGTCACATCTGCAAACAATGCATCGCTTTGCCTCCATTCTCCTTCATGATGCTACATCTACAAACAATGCATCGCTTTGCCTCCATTCTCCTTCATGATGCCACATCTGCAAGCAATCCACCGCTTTGCTTCCATTCTCCTTCATGATGTCACATCTGCAAACAATGCATCGCTTTGCCTCCATTCTCCTTCATGATGTCACATCTGCAAACAATGCATCGCTTTGCCTCCATTCTCCTTCATGATGCTACATCTGCAAACAATGCATCGCCTTGCTTCCATTCTCCTCAATGATGCCACATCTGCACACAATGCATCGCTGTGCCTCCATTCTCCTTCATGATGCCACATCTGCAAGCAATCCACCGCTTTGCTTCCATTCTCCTTCATGATGTCACATCTGCAAACAATGCATCGCTTTGCCTCCATTCTCCTTCATGATGCCACATCTGCAAGCAATCCACCGCTTTGCTTCCATTCTCCTTCATGATGTCACATCTGCAAACAATGCATCGCTTTGCCTCCATTCTCCTTCATGATGCTACATCTGCAAACAATGCATCGCCTTGCTTCCATTCTCCTCAATGATGCCACATCTGCACACAATGCATCGCTGTGCCTCCATTCTCCTTCATGATGCCACATCTGCAAGCAATCCACCGCTTTGCTTCCATTCTCCTTCATGATGTCACATCTGCAAACAATGCATCGCTTTGCCTCCATTCTCCTTCATGATGCCACATCTGCAAGCAATCCACCGCTTTGCTTCCATTCTCCTTCATGATTCACATCTGCAAACAATGCATCGCTTTGCCTCCATTCTCCTTCATGATGCTACATCTGCAAACAATGCATCGCCTTGCTTCCATTCTCCTCAATGATGCCACATCTGCACACAATGCATCGCTGTGCCTCCATTCTCCTTCATGATGCCACATCTGCAAGCAATCCACCGCTTTGCTTCCATTCTCCTTCATGATGTCACATCTGCAAACAATGCATCGCTTTGCCTCCATTCTCCTTCATGATGCCACATCTGCAAGCAATCCACCGCTTTGCTTCCATTCTCCTTCATGATGTCACATCTGCAAACAATGCATCGCTTTGCCTCCATTCTCCTTCATGATGCCACATCTGCAAGCAATCCACCGCTTTGCTTCCATTCTCCTTCATGATGTCACATCTGCAAACAATGCATCGCTTTGCCTCCATTCTCCTTCATGATGCTACATCTGCAAACAATGCATCGCCTTGCTTCCATTCTCCTCAATGATGCCACATCTGCACACAATGCATCGCTTTGCCTCCATTCTCCTCCATGATGCCACATCTGCACACAATGCACCATATCGCCTTCATTCTCTTCCATCATGCCACACCTGCAGACAATGCACCGCCTTGTTTTTCATCCGTCCTTTCACTAAACTACCGACTATTTTAATATTTCCATCGATGACTGTATGTAAATTCAAATCGTTCTTTTTAACGCACATCACCTCGGATTTACACTTGTTCATTTGAAGGCCATGGTTTCTAAAAAAATTATATGATTATTGCAAAGTCTTTCGCAGGTCCACAGTACCGGCTGCCACTGTCAGGTCTTCTGAATATAATACTTTCCTAAAACATCCTGTTCTTACAACCTTCTTTGTAGAAATCAATGTAAAATACAAAAATCATTGTTTTTAGTTTTTTGGCAATATTAGTTAATAAATGAAATATACCACATTGTGTTATGATACAATAGAAGTTCCATCAAGGTTCTTCTTTTCAGGTTACGTTGTTCTTGCTGCTTGCAATGTCCGCCGCTATTGCTGGAGTTCCTGCAACGACTCCTTACGAACGTTGTATGATGTATTGCGAAGAAAAGTTCATGATGTGCCTCCAAAGACAATGTCCTGGTTTGAAGGGGCCTCTTCCGGTTGCACAAACATGCGTCGATGACCGAAGCAATTGCATTGACGATTGCGTCTTCGTCTTCCAGAATGATCGTTGGTAACAAGGGTTTGACCAACCTCGTTGCTTTGGGTAGTGGCGCTTGATTTGACCTTCCTTCGCCGTAAGAACAATAAATGAACAGTTAATATGCAACCGACGTCAATAGCGTAGTGATAGAGCGATAATTAGGTCAGTCAATAAGGCGCCTACGCTGAAACCAAGCTAACTGCACATCCGTCTGCGCATCGTAGTTGTCAGTGAAATGGCGGCCTCCTGCGAATAACGTATGTTGTTGATTCATTTCAGAACATTTATTTCGGAGATAGCATAATTTCGATTGTTCCCAGCACTTCATAAGTTTGATCGGTATATATATTGATGAATAATAAATGAACATGTTGGCCACCTATTACCGAAACGACATTACGTTGGACAAATTTGGGTTTTCATAACAATGTTGTCATAATATGACAGTTTACAAGAACATTGTTTTTTTCAACAAGATCTAACAAGATTGCTATCCAAGGCAAAGGCCCACATGCCAAGTGGACAAGGATGCCATTTGGCAATTGTGGAGAGTCATTTTTTCATCTATGTGTAACACGCCCTCCTAAAATATGCGTCAACCTAGTTTGTGAGTATATCCACGCTGCTAGCAGTTACACAATCTGTAGATAATATGTTCCATTATTTCATTGTCCTGTATGAGAAAACGTATTTCATGATCTCCACTCTACATTGATCCTTTACTAATATTAGCTCATGCCCTCTAATTTTACTTTCTTATGTGAGAAAACATATCCTCGTAATATATAATATTATAAGTTTCGTACCAGTTCAATATCATAGACATTTCCATTTAATTTCCTCTTAACTTGCTTGTCCCTAGGGTTATGAAAACACATTTTTTACGTTCTTCATAATTAAGGTTTCTTATTTCTGCAATCTAGAATTGTAGCTGTTGTCCTCTGTATTCATCCAAGCGTAGCTTTATCATTCCTTCCAATATGGTCTCCTAGCTTGCATACAGTATTCTAAATGAGGCCTCACTATTGTTTTATACAGAGGCATAATTAGCTTTTTTCCTTTTATGTTATATTTCGCCTAATCAACCAAATAATTTGCTTACCATTTGAACCTGAGTTTTTTTCTTTTGTTGAACAGAATAGAATATCACATTTCATAGTTTACATCCCGTTATGTTCCCTTTGTCATGTGTGTAGGCATTTACATTTCCCAAAAACTTAATAACATCTGCCATTTCGCAGACCATTTAATTAATTTCTCTATATCGTTTTGAAAATGTTGTTTATCACCATCATTTTGAACCTCTCTAAGCACTTTTGTGTAATACGCAAATTTCAGTCCGTTGCTTGGTATATTGTCGTCGAAGTCATTGATATATATATATATATATATATATATATATATATATATATATATATATATATATATATATATATATATATATATATATATATATATATATATATATATATATATATTAAGAATAATAAAGGTTCTAATACTGATCCTTTTGGTACCCCATTCATCTACTACAACACTCTGTCTTCTGTTAGTTATCCATGTTTCTATCCAATCAAGTATGCCATACCCGATACCGTGCGGTTTTAATTTAAGTAGCAATATTTGATGTGGCACTTTGTCGAAAACTCTATGAGAATGTAAGTAGATACTATCTACTGGTAATCCCTCTGTCCACTTAGGGATTTATTCTTTCTTTTTGATTTAATTTAATTTAATTTTGTAAGGTGGCTCCTCGATAGCGACTATGAAAGTCTTAGAGGAGTCTCATGACCCTATTTGTTTGTTTGCCTTAATATATACCATGTTTACTTACAACCATATACACCTGTATTATTTAAAATTATAATTTAACAGGGATATATATGTATTATGTGAAATGTATGATGGGTCAAATAAAAAACATTTCTTCTTCCAAAACACATATTTGCTAAGCATGACCTCGTTTTTTTGTGAATCCATGTTGAGATGCAAATCATTGGTATTAACCTCACTGACCTGTAATTATCTTTTTAAATAATGCTATGATGTTTGCTTCTTTCCATTCAAAACGAACCACTCCCTCTTTTAATGACAGTTGAACAATCTTGCAAGTGGTATACTGATTGTCTTTACTGTTTCCATTAGTAGTTTTGGCGGAATTTCACACAATACGTACAAGGTACCATAAATTGAGTCGCTAAATTAGATTGTAGATGATAGCTGTGTATAACTCTAGAAATGGTAGCTAAGAACATAACGGTTTGGCGTGAGCGCGATTCCACCAAAATTTATAATGGAAACAGTAGATCAAACGAATGAACTATTCACAATCGTGTTGTCACTGAAAGAGGGAATCGTTCCTTTCGAGAGGAAGTATGCTATAAACTAATAAAGTATTCCAGAACCAAGTCAGACAATTACAGACCTATTTCTCCTTGTCATTGTAACGTATTTCTTCTAACTGTCTGAGTTGAACAATCTTGCAAGTGGTAAACTAATTTGTTCTACTGATTATATTAATACTTTTGGCGGAATTCCATCCCCTCCAGGTGAATTATTATATTTTATTGCCATTATTTTCTTAGCTACCATTTCTGGAGTTATAATTAACTGCCCTAATAGACCGATTTAGCCTCCTGAAATTTAGAAATTGGAACTAGTAATTAACTAGTATCCTGTGTGGTAAACACTGAACTGAACTATTCATTTAGGTCTTCCGCCATTAAAAAACCTTGTGATATTATATTCCCAGCATTGCCTCTTGCCACCAAGGTAGGAACACATAGGTCAGAACACTGAATAGGCAGCGAACTTGCCATCTGTCTAATGTGATCTCGGAAGCTAACAGAGATTCGTGACACTTTTTTGCACTGGTCATTCATGTGTGTTAAAAAACAGAGTAATGCACTGCCCCAACATGATTATGTGGAAACCTTCGTCTAAGCTTGTGGTAACTAATTAATGTTGAAACATATACCATTCGGAATAATATGTTACTAAACTACCCTCTATTCCATCCAGAGAAGGTGTGGATGATAAATTGGATACATTGACATTGGTGTCCGACGAGCGTAAGTTAGTTACGACATATAAGATAACCAGCTGTGTTCTTGATCATATTACAACCAAGCTGTTCAGATATCCCTGATGTATGACATCGCGTGATAAATCTGAACCAAACATGAAACACTGCCCGCAGAATCAAGTCGTCGGGTAAATGTAAACATACTTATGGGAGTCGAGGGTTAGCCAACAATGCGCCGTATTTGGCTTTAAGAGTCGATGCGGCCAGTGACGCATGTCGTTCGGGCTTTAATGAGTTGGAATATATTACACGAGGCCTCGAGAGAATATTTCCGGTAACCTCAACTTGTATACAGACTAGTCAGTAGAATGTGACAAGTGTTGGACACTGACTGTACTTTGCGGTCGGTGTCCAAGCACAAGTGTCCATGCACATGCAGAAGGAACACATTTAGGAGCTTTTCTGGGGTTAGATCAATCAGTTTGGACACCGACCATAAATTGTGCGAAATGTGAGAGCCTGATTGGAACAAACTGCTAGTGCTTGGCCCACCCGTTTCACTCCATTCCGGTCCATCGTGTGGCGCCACTGTAGTGGTGAACGCGGCTGTTATAGCGGAAGGCGGCTGTTATAGCGGAAGGCGGCTGTTATAGCAGCTCCGATCTATGTGTTCTGTTAAATATTAGGATAATGCAGGAATAATTTGAATATCGTACAGTTTTTACATACATGTTGTGCAATGTTAGCTGGTAACCTCATTGGTGTAGTCGCTTACGGTTAGCATTGCTTCATAGGCATTGTGGGTCATAAGTGGGGAATATAGCCGAAACATGGCTGGCATGGACGGAGTATATTGTAGTTATATCTCAATTGTCATAGATCTACACATATGCGAGCTATCGTTTATTTGTTGCATGTGCATTTTGTGGGGATGTATCCTAGACTCTGACAATTGCGGTGATGATAACTTTATTATTGTATATGCATTGCGTTCGGGTGTAACCTAAGCTCTGACAGTGGCGGAATTGTTGCTTTCATTACTGGAAATAATGTTGGCACATCATCCTCTTGCAAAGATATTTTAGCGATTGAAAGCCATTTCTTTAGCATAGTTGGCTGCGTTGGGAATGTATACGAACTACAGGCTACTCTCCTGTTATTGCTGTTTGCATTACAACCGAATGCGTCACAATACACTACCTTGACGCTCGCTTCGAAACAACCGCTATCGCCATAAACGTGGTGAATGAATGTAAGTGACGTCACATCAAAGCTTGCCGATAATTGCAAGGAAAATATGCATAATCGAGGCAGGCAGGTAGGACAGGGTATTAATTCAAATTAATAATTAATTGAATTTTAATTACAGTTTCGTTGTTGTGGAAATGGAAATATAATGTAAGATGCAATTGGTTGGTTCAATCTAGAGTTCAAACTCCGATGAACTTCAAATAAAACCTTCCTTTCGTCCACACCCAAACCCGGGTGTGTCTGTAAACAGTTGGCATGCGTTAATAAGGTATATGGAATATTTTACAGTGCCAATTTAAATCAAGAGCAAGCCAGTGGTGCATACATAATAGTGTTTACATATTTAAATGCTAGTGTGTAAAGTTGAAACCTAATGATTTAGTATAAAACACTGCATAAATAACAACTCTGGGCATAGAAATTATATATGTAGTTGCCCGTTTTTAGTAATTTAGTTGTTGAATATATGAATAAACCCCACGCCTGCATATCTTCAGCCGCAAATTTTCAACCCTTTCAGAGCAAAATTTTTATTTTATCTACAACGTTTTTAAAATGTAATCAAATGCCCCGTGAAGGAATGTCTTGTCAGGTAAATATATATATATATATATATATATATATATATATATATATATATTATCATATATATATATATATATATATATATATATATATATATATATAAATATCATATATTGTGGTTCCTGTAAAGTATTTTTTATACAAATAAGGACCGATAACACGAATTAATAATCTTGAGTCAAAAGTCTGCCTTCTATAATCACATATATATAATTATATATATATATATATATATATATATATATATATATATATTTATATATATATATATATATATATATATATATATATAATTATATATATGTATATATATATATATATATATATATATATATATATATATATATATATATATATATATATATCATATATATATATATATATATATATATATATATATATATATATTCTGGGGTGTCTTAAACATAAATGATATGCCCAACATTAGCTCAGAGTTGTATTTTAAATAAGTATATATATATATATATATATATATATTATATTATATTTTATAAGTATTTTATATACAAATAAGGACCGATAACACGAATTAATGATCTTGAGTCAAAAGTCTGCCTTCTATTATTATTACATAGTACCATACAGTACCATACAGTACCACAGAATTATACCTCAAAATTATGGCTATTCTACTACAACAACTATTTGTCAAACGTGATATTTTTATAAATGTGGGTCAAAATCCCAAAGTGGGTTTAAAATACTATAATAGTATTTTGATCCCATGGTCAGAATACATAATACTTTATTTACCTTTGAAACAGTTTACTGTAGGTCACTACACCGGCCGACATCGAACCCGTAAGTCCAGCTCTCGATGTTAGCGGCACACTGTCGAACCAATATGCCTGTTTAAGCTACACTAGTTGGGATTATGCCTAGCGTACACATACGGGCGCTGAGGTGTAGTCAACAAAAGTTGTGCTATTTTGCATAATATATTGTTCATTGTACCGTCTTTCTCACACACGATATGACGGTCATCTTGCGTCTGATCATCACACTCAGTCTTTCGGTTCAACGCTGCAAACGCTATGCTGACTGCCACCGTATATCTGGTGAGTTTGTTAATTTTGCCAAGACAAAAACGCCAAATATGTAAAGCTATAAAGAAATGTTTTCAGGGGTGCAGATCATATTTATTTACGAGTCGGCACAAGCATTATATGCGTATGCAATTCCAAACGTTCTACGATTTAGCTTCGTCAAAAATCGTCAACGAATCTACGATATTGACACTGTAATCATTTATTCTGTATAAATGTAACGATTTGCTATATTTACACCATAACTGTAAGAAAACACATTGCTGAAAACGTTTTTTTTGCGGTGTCATTATTTTAATAATAACTTAATAATAATTGTAATAATAACTTTACATACTACTTTTCAATATCATGGTGCAACCAACATCATCAGTTTTCTTTAAAAAAAATGTTCGCGGCAACACGTAACGAATAACGGGTTAACTGTCACTTTCGGCGTTTTTCTTCTTGCTACAGCTTGTTGCGTGCACTCTTGTGTGTGTGACTCTGAAAAACCAGACAACGGGCCTCGAAAACAAAGTTTTTAATGTTTGCACAACAAATTGCTTCTATCAACTGTTGACGTGTATCCGGAAGGAATGCCCAGGTCGGAAAACGCTTCCGCGGTCAACTCCGAAAAAATGCGCTACACGAAACTCATAATGTCTCGAATACTGCATTAAATATAAAGCTATAACGTAACGTCGTAACGTCGTAACGTCGTAACGTCGTAACGTCACGACATCTACTGTTGAACTGACGCATTCACATCGAACATACCCTTGTGCCTCACTGCATTATCATGGATTACATTGGTAAAGTCCGGGTTTGACGTCATAGTAAATTTTAAAATTTTCGGTATGGTAACGTGTCCTTATAATTAGTGATGTGTATCTTCTGAACGTGATCAATGTGACTCTAAAAATTGTTGTAATTCTGTGTATGTCAGGCCGTCGACGAAGGTCGTTAATCATGTGACGTGAGCATGCGGTGACTCCGTACAAATTATGGGATACTTTTACACAGCGCAGACTCACGTTTATGTGTATTTAGTTATGACACCATGATTCACTTAAAGGTCACGTGCATTGTTAATGACTAATTTAATTTAATCAATAGTAATAATAATACTTTAGCATTGTTCGTATTTGTGCAGATGTAGTGGAAACCTTTAATATGATACAACCATGAACGCGTTTGAATTATGTCACTGACCGAATTATATCACACACCAACCCATTTAGATGCGAAAGGCATCACCGGGGCCACGCAGTTGTTGTTGGGGATTGTATGTTCGATGACGAGCGCCATGACACGTATAACTTGGTTGAAGACCCCCTCATGCCGGACACGTGTGACTATGCTTGCAGCGAGACACAATCGCCCATAATAGTAAGACGAAACAGAAACCCCAATGTACATTTGTAGAACACACATATCAAAACATTACTTTATGATGTCATGTATATAAAACGTGTAATTTTATGATTTGTAATTTTATTACAAATATTAATTTCGTGTTCCAAAGTGGTTGTTCCAAACGGTCATGTAAAATGCCAACAATGTTGGTACATAGGGTATATATTATATGTATGTTAAATATCAACCATTTTGGACACAGGCATAACATGCCAATTTGTGGCCCTCGTGTGTGTGTGCGCGTGCGCGTGTGTCTGTGTGAGTGAGTGCGTGCGTGCGTTCAGCATAAAGAAGGAATAACAATTCCAATATATTACTGGTCTTATGCAAGAGATTTATGGGTAGGGGTGTATGTGTAAGCGTGACGAAGCGTTACATGGGAGTGGGGTGTCTTGGTGATCGTTATATCACTATTAAAAAGAACACGTTTTGGGTCTTCTAGTGGTCGATATCTAGCCGATAGGGTTAATTGATACGCACATGTGTGTTGCTTAGGGATGGTCGTACAATTTTTCAAAGTCAAAAAAACGTAAAGCATTGCGTATTTGTACAGAAAGCCCACTGCATGGTGTGGAACTTAAGACTTGTGATGACGCCACTGCATGGTGTGGAACTTAAGACTTGTGATGACGCCACTGCATGGTGTGGAACTTAAGACTTGTGATGACGCCACTGCATGGTGTGGAACTTAAGAATTGTGATGACGCCACTGCATGGTGTGGAACTTAAGAATTGTGATGACGCCACTGCATGGTGTGGAACTTAAGAATTGTGATGGCGCCACTGCATGGTGTGGAACTTAAGACTTGTGATGGCGCCACTGCATGGTGTGGAACTTAAGAATTGTGATGACGCCACTGCATGGTGTGGAACTTAAGAATTGTGATGGCGCCACTGCATGGTGTGGAACTTAAGAATTGTGATGGCGCCACTGCATGGTGTGGAACTTAAGAATTGTGATGGCGCCACTGCATGGTGTGGAACTTAAGAATTGTGATGGCGCCACTGCATGGTGTGGAACTTAAGACTTGTGATGGCGCCACTGCATGGTGTGGAACTTAAGACTTGTGATGACGCCACTGCATGGTGTGGAACTTAAGAATTGTGATGGCGCCACTGCATGGTGTGGAACTTAAGAATTGTGATGGCGCCACTGCATGGTGTGGAACTTAAGAATTGTGATGGCGCCACTGCATGGTGTGGAACTTAAGACTTGTGATGGCGCCACTGCATGGTGTGGAACTTAAGACTTGTGATGACGCCACTGCATGGTGTGGAACTTAAGAATTGTGATGGCGCCACTGCATGGTGTGGAACTTAAGACTTGTGATGGCGCCACTGCATGGTGTGGAACTTAAGAATTGTGATGACGCCACTGCATGGTGTGGAACTTAAGAATTGTGATGACGCCACTGCATGGTGTGGAACTTAAGAATTGTGATGGCGCCACTGCATGGTGTGGAACTTAAGAATTGTGATGACGCCACTGCATGGTGTGGAACTTAAGAATTGTGATGACGCCACTGCATGGTGTGGAACTTAAGACTTGTGATGACGCCACTGCATGGTGTGGAACTTAAGACTTGTGATGACGCCACTGCATGGTGTGGAACTTAAGAATTGTGATGGCGCCACTGCATGGTGTGGAACTTAAGACTTGTGATGACGCCACTGCATGGTGTGGAACTTAAGACTTGTGATGACGCCACTGCATGGTGTGGAACTTAAGACTTGTGATGACGCCACTGCATGGTGTGGAACTTAAGAATTGTGATGACGCCACTGCATGGTGTGGAACTTAAGACTTGTGATGACGCCACTGCATGGTGTGGAACTTAAGACTTGTGATGACGCCACTGCATGGTGTGGAACTTAAGAATTGTGATGGCGCCACTGCATGGTGTGGAACTTAAGAATTGTGATGACGCCACTGCATGGTGTGGAACTTAAGAATTGTGATGGCGCCACTGCATGGTGTGGAACTTAAGACTTGTGATGACGCCACTGCATGGTGTGGAACTTAAGAATTGTGATGGCGCCACTGCATGGTGTGGAACTTAAGAATTGTGATGACGCCACTGCATGGTGTGGAACTTAAGAATTGTGATGGCGCCACTGCATGGTGTGGAACTTAAGAATTGTGATGACGCCACTGCATGGTGTGGAACTTAAGAATTGTGATGGCGCCACTGCATGGTGTGGAACTTAAGACTTGTGATGACGCCACTGCATGGTGTGGAACTTAAGACTTGTGATGGCGCCACTGCATGGTGTGGAACTTAAGAATTGTGATGGCGCCACTGCATGGTGTGGAACTTAAGACTTGTGATGACGCCACTGCATGGTGTGGAACTTAAGACTTGTGCTGGCGCCACTGCATGGTGTGGAACTTAAGAATTGTGATGGCGCCACTGCATGGTGTGGAACTTAAGACTTGTGATGACGCCACTGCATGGTGTGGAACTTAAGACTTGTGATGACGCCACTGCATGGTGTGGAACTTAAGACTTGTGATGACGCCACTGCATGGTGTGGAACTTAAGACTTGTGATGACGCCACTGCATGGTGTGGAACTTAAGACTTGTGATGGCGCCACTGCATGGTGTGGAACTTAAGACTTGTGATGACGCCACTGCATGGTGTGGAACTTAAGACTTGTGATGGCGCCACTGCATGGTGTGGAACTTAAGAATTGTGATGACGCCACTGCATGGTGTGGAACTTAAGACTTGTGATGACGCCACTGCATGGTGTGGAACTTAAGAATTGTGATGACGCCACTGCATGGTGTGGAACTTAAGACTTGTGATGACGCCACTGCATGGTGTGGAACTTAAGACTTGTGATGGCGCCACTGCATGGTGTCGAACTTAAGAATTGTGATGACGCCACTGCATGGTGTGGAACTTAAGACTTGTGATGACGCCACTGCATGGTGTGGAACTTAAGACTTGTGATGGCGCCACTGCATGGTGTGGAACTTAAGAATTGTGATGACGCCACTGCATGGTGTGGAACTTAAGAATTGTGATGACGCCACTGCATGGTGTGGAACTTAAGAATTGTGATGACGCCACTGCATGGTGTGGAACTTAAGACTTGTGATGGCGCCACTGCATGGTGTGGAACTTAAGAATTGTGATGGCGCCACTGCATGGTGTGGAACTTAAGAATTGTGATGGCGCCACTGCATGGTGTGGAACTTAAGACTTGTGATGGCGCCACTGCATGGTGTGGAACTTAAGACTTGTGATGGCGTCACTGCATGGTGTGGAACTTAAGAATTGTGATGACGCCACTGCATGGTGTGGAACTTAAGAATTGTGATGGCGCCACTGCATGGTGTGGAACTTAAGAATTGTGATGACGCCACTGCATGGTGTGGAACTTAAGAATTGTGATGGCGCCACTGCATGGTGTGGAACTTAAGAATTGTGATGACGCCACTGCATGGTGTGGAACTTAAGAATTGTGATGGCGCCACTGCATGGTGTGGAACTTAAGAATTGTGATGACGCCACTGCATGGTGTGGAACTTAAGAATTGTGATGGCGCCACTGCATGGTGTGGAACTTAAGAATTGTGATGACGCCACTGCATGGTGTGGAACTTAAGAATTGTGATGACGCCACTGCATGGTGTGGAACTTAAGAATTGTGATGACGCCACTGCATGGTGTGGAACTTAAGAATTGTGATGGCGCCACTGCATGGTGTGGAACTTAAGAATTGTGATGACGCCACTGCATGGTGTGGAACTTAAGAATTGTGATGACGCCACTGCATGGTGTGGAACTTAAGAATTGTGATGGCGCCACTGCATGGTGTGGAACTTAAGAATTGTGATGACGCCACTGCATGGTGTGGAACTTAAGAATTGTGATGACGCCACTGCATGGTGTGGAACTTAAGACTTGTGATGACGCCACTGCATGGTGTGGAACTTAAGACTTGTGATGACGCCACTGCATGGTGTGGAACTTAAGAATTGTGATGGCGCCACTGCATGGTGTGGAACTTAAGACTTGTGATGACGCCACTGCATGGTGTGGAACTTAAGACTTGTGATGACGCCACTGCATGGTGTGGAACTTAAGACTTGTGATGACGCCACTGCATGGTGTGGAACTTAAGAATTGTGATGACGCCACTGCATGGTGTGGAACTTAAGACTTGTGATGACGCCACTGCATGGTGTGGAACTTAAGACTTGTGATGACGCCACTGCATGGTGTGGAACTTAAGAATTGTGATGGCGCCACTGCATGGTGTGGAACTTAAGAATTGTGATGACGCCACTGCATGGTGTGGAACTTAAGAATTGTGATGGCGCCACTGCATGGTGTGGAACTTAAGACTTGTGATGACGCCACTGCATGGTGTGGAACTTAAGAATTGTGATGGCGCCACTGCATGGTGTGGAACTTAAGAATTGTGATGACGCCACTGCATGGTGTGGAACTTAAGAATTGTGATGGCACCACTGCATGGTGTGGAACTTAAGAATTGTGATGACGCCACTGCATGGTGTGGAACTTAAGAATTGTGATGGCGCCACTGCATGGTGTGGAACTTAAGACTTGTGATGACGCCACTGCATGGTGTGGAACTTAAGACTTGTGATGGCGCCACTGCATGGTGTGGAACTTAAGAATTGTGATGGCGCCACTGCATGGTGTGGAACTTAAGACTTGTGATGACGCCACTGCATGGTGTGGAACTTAAGACTTGTGATGGCGCCACTGCATGGTGTGGAACTTAAGAATTGTGATGGCGCCACTGCATGGTGTGGAACTTAAGACTTGTGATGACGCCACTGCATGGTGTGGAACTTAAGACTTGTGATGACGCCACTGCATGGTGTGGAACTTAAGACTTGTGATGACGCCACTGCATGGTGTGGAACTTAAGACTTGTGATGGCGCCACTGCATGGTGTGGAACTTAAGACTTGTGATGACGCCACTGCATGGTGTGGAACTTAAGACTTGTGATGGCGCCACTGCATGGTGTGGAACTTAAGAATTGTGATGACGCCACTGCATGGTGTGGAACTTAAGACTTGTGATGACGCCACTGCATGGTGTGGAACTTAAGACTTGTGATGGCGCCACTGCATGGTGTGGAACTTAAGAATTGTGATGACGCCACTGCATGGTGTGGAACTTAAGACTTGTGATGACGCCACTGCATGGTGTGGAACTTAAGACTTGTGATGGCGCCACTGCATGGTGTGGAACTTAAGAATTGTGATGACGCCACTGCATGGTGTGGAACTTAAGACTTGTGATGACGCCACTGCATGGTGTGGAACTTAAGACTTGTGATGGCGCCACTGCATGGTGTGGAACTTAAGAATTGTGATGACGCCACTGCATGGTGTGGAACTTAAGAATTGTGATGACGCCACTGCATGGTGTGGAACTTAAGAATTGTGATGACGCCACTGCATGGTGTGGAACTTAAGACTTGTGATGGCGCCACTGCATGGTGTGGAACTTAAGAATTGTGATGGCGCCACTGCATGGTGTGGAACTTAAGACTTGTGATGGCGCCACTGCATGGTGTGGAACTTAAGACTTGTGATGGCGCCACTGCATGGTGTGGAACTTAAGAATTGTGATGACGCCACTGCATGGTGTGGAACTTAAGAATTGTGATGGCGCCACTGCATGGTGTGGAACTTAAGAATTGTGATGACGCCACTGCATGGTGTGGAACTTAAGAATTGTGATGACGCCACTGCATGGTGTGGAACTTAAGAATTGTGATGGCGCCACTGCATGGTGTGGAACTTAAGAATTGTGATGGCGCCACTGCATGGTGTGGAACTTAAGAATTGTGATGACGCCACTGCATGGTGTGGAACTTAAGAATTGTGATGGCGCCACTGCATGGTGTGGAACTTAAGAATTGTGATGACGCCACTGCATGGTGTGGAACTTAAGAATTGTGATGGCGCCACTGCATGGTGTGGAACTTAAGAATTGTGATGACGCCACTGCATGATGTGGAACTTAAGAATTGTGATGACGCCACTGCATGGTGTGGAACTTAAGAATTGTGATGGCGCCACTGCATGGTGTGGAACTTAAGAATTGTGATGACGCCACTGCATGGTGTGGAACTTAAGAATTGTGATGACGCCACTGCATGGTGTGGAACTTAAGAATTGTGATGGCGCCACTGCATGGTGTGGAACTTAAGAATTGTGATGACGCCACTGCATGGTGTGGAACTTAAGAATTGTGATGGCGCCACTGCATGGTGTGGAACTTAAGAATTGTGATGGCGCCACTGCATGGTGTGGAACTTAAGAATTGTGATGGCGCCACTGCATGGTGTGGAACTTAAGAATTGTGATGGCGCAACTGCATGGTGTGGAACTTAAGAATTGTGATGGCGCCACTGCATGGTGTGGAACTTAAGAATTGTGATGGCGCCACTGCATGGTGTGGAACTTAAGAATTGTGATGGCGCCACTGCATGGTGTGGAACTTAAGAATTGTGATGGCGCCACTGCATGGTGTGGAACTTAAGAATTGTGATGGCGCCACTGCATGGTGTGGAACTTAAGAATTGTGATGGCGCCACTGCATGGTGTGGAACTTAAGAATTGTGATGGCGCCACTGCATGGTGTGGAACTTAAGAATTGTGATGGCGCCACTGCATGGTGTGGAACTTAAGAATTGTGATGGCGCCACTGCATGGTGTGGAACTTAAGAATTGTGATGGCGCCACTGCATGGTGTGGAACTTAAGAATTGTGATGGCGCCACTGCATGGTGTGGAACTTAAGAATTGTGATGGCGCCACTGCATGGTGTGGAACTTAAGAATTGTGATGGCGCCACTGCATGGTGTGGAACTTAAGAATTGTGATGGCGCCACTGCATGGTGTGGAACTTAAGAATTGTGATGGCGCCACTGCATGGTGTGGAACTTAAGAATTGTGATGGCGCCACTGCTGCTTGGAATCATTAATCACAAAAATCGCGGGACGTCCAAACCACCTCCCACCAATGTGTAAAGCTTTACGTTTGTTTTGACTTTGTGAACTGATGCGACCATCCCTTAGTGTAATGAATATATCAGTACAGAGAAGAACTCCCAATGTGTTCACTACATGTGTCGTTACACATCATAAACCTACATAAAGACACTTTTAGTTTGATAGTTTTTAACTATGACATATATAATAATGATAGGCGAATGAAGAACGAAATATATACATATATAACTAAACACGAATTTGCAAAGAAATGTCTTAGGCGTAACTTGTCATGTTTACTTAAAACATGACAGCATTAGTCAAAGGAAAGCTTAGTACACATATTTTACTAAATATGGCAAACATTATTTGTTTTACCAAATTACCAAGTTACATGCACAAGGCCGAATTGCTATATATGTAAGCAACATTGAAAATGACAGCCACCTGTCAACTTTATGCTAAACAAGAGTGCCTTAACTGTACACACATATAATCGTGCTCGGACACAAGCATGCGCACGCATGCACACACGCAAAACACCCACATACACACACACACACATACACACACACACACACACACACACACACACACACACACACACACACACACACACGCACGCACACATAAAAAAATATATTCACGTTTTATTGTGACTCATCGATAGCAACTATGAAAGTATTAGAGGAGTCTCCTGACCATATTTTATTATTATTTTTTATGCCATATGTATCATATGTTTATACACTTACACTATGCTATGTAAAATTTTAATTTGACAAGGATATAGGTATCCGTTTTTTATGTCTGATGAGTAAAAGAAAATTCTTCTTCTTCTTAATAGACCTATATTCTACCTTTGAACCACCAACCTTTGCATCGAATGTAAAATAGGTGTAGAGCCTATGCATAATAGGCGGGGGCTTTCTCAAAATGAACGTAACGGTAGGGTGTGTGTACAGGCTTGTGTTATGAAAAGATAAAGGCAGCGGGTGTCTTTAATTATAAAAATAGCGTGACGTACTTTATGGATGACCCCTATGTCGTGACGTACTTTATGGATGACCCCTATGTCGTGACGTACTTTATGGATGACCCCTATGTCGTGACGTACTTTATGGATGACCCCTATGTCGTGACGTACTTTATGGATAGCCCGTAGCTTTCTTAATAGACACAGTAAACATATTAATTTGCTTGTTAACCAGCAAACCCACCAAAGTAGACATGTTCAACTAATCAGATATTCTGAGATATTGGTTGTGAAAGTAAATAAAAATAAAAATTCCAACATAAACAGGAATAATAGTTTACATATGTCGGGAATATTGACATTTTATTAATATATCAGTTGTCCTATGTATGCCGAAATTTTATATAATACCATATTCTGTCAGACTATTTTGGCAAATAAACTTAAAATTGGACACTGGGTGGCAATGAAATAACAGTGAAATGATTTACTAATCGTATAATCACACAGAGATTATCTGGGAGAACATGTCAAAGTTTGCAGATTTGGGGTGTCATACCAAAACACTAGGCTTAACATAATGGAATTAATTACTTTATAAAACAAAATATTTTATAACAACAACATTACATTTAAATTTCTTATGGTGCAACACAGCATTGAGGAATGTATCACTAAGATATGATTAAGCCAAAAATGTGTAATCTTATTTTCTGAAAGCAATTTTCTGGTCAAATGAACCAACTATGCATATGATGGATTATTTGTGTTAAAAAAGACATTACGAACTTTATGTATGGTAGGTGAACAGATCGATTTTACCATTTGTGCGACAGAACGCGGCTTGTTGTATGCACCAATTCTATCTGAAAAAAAACCAATGTTAGTGACATGCCAACACAACACCCTCACTCCTCGGTTCCTTCATATTAACCACCCTAACAACTCAATCTATTCAACTAACCACCTTCACCCCTCAGTCCTTTCACCTAACAAATATCACCCCTCAGTCCATTCACCTAGCCACCTTCACCCATCAGTTCTATCACCTAACACTCTTTACCCCTCATTCCATTCACCTAGCCACCTTCACCCATTAAACCATTCATCTAAGCACCTTCACCTCTCAGTGCTTTCACTCTAACCACCTTCACGCCTCAGTCCTTTCACCTAACCACCTTCACCCCTCAGTCCATTCACCATGCTACCTATACCCTCAGTCCTTTCACCTAATCAACTTCACCCTCAATACATTCACCCTAACCACCTTCACCCCTCAGTCCTTTCTCCTAACCAACTTCACCCTGCAGTCCATTCATCTAACTACCTTCACCCCTCAGTCCTTTCATATAACCACCTTCACCCCTCATTCCTTTCACCTAACCATCTTCACCTCTCAGTGCTTTCACTCTAACCACCTTCACGCCTCAGTCCTTTCACCTACCAACCTTCACCCCTCAGTTCATTCACCAAGCTACCGACACCCTCAGTCATTTCACCTAATCAACTTCACCGTAAGTACATTCACCCTAGCCACCTTCACCCCGCAGTCTTTTATCCTAACCAACTTCACCCTTCAGTCCATTCACCTAACAACCTTCACCCATCAGTCTTTTATCCAACCACCTTCACCCCTAAGTCTTTTCACCTAATCAACTTCACTCCTCAGTCCTTTCACCTAACCACATTCACCCCTCACTCCTTTCACCTAACCACCTTCACCCCTCAGTCCATTCACTAAGCTACATATACCCCTCAGTCCTTTCTCCTAATCAACTTCACCCTCAGTACATTCACCCTAACCACCTTCACCCCTCATTCCTTTCTCCTAACCACCTTCAGCCCTCAGTCTTTTCACATAACCACTTTCACCTCTCAGTCATTTCACCTAACCACTTTCACCCCTAAGTTTTGTTCACATAACCACCTTCACCTTAAGTTTGTTTTCTCACAAACCACCTTCATCTTCAGTCCTATCACATAACAACCTTCATCTCTCAATCCCTTCAACCTAACCACATTTACCCCTTTCACCTAACCACCTTCACCCCTCAGTCAATTCAACTAACCACCTTCACCTTTCAGTCCTTTCACCTAACCACCTTCACCCCTCTGTCCATTCACCTAACCACCTTCACCTCTCAGTCCTTTCACACAGCCACCTTCACCGCTCAATCTATTCACTTAACCACCTTTACCTCTCAATCCTTTCGCGTAACCACCTTCACCCCTGAGTCCATTCACCTAAGCACATTCACCTTTCAGTCCTTTTACTTAATCACCTTCACCCCTCAGTTTTGCTCTCAGAAAAACATTCACCCTCAGTCAATTTACCTAACACCCTACACTTAGTCCCTTCTCCTAACCACCTTCACCTCTCAGTCTTTTCACTTAAACACCTTCACACCTCAGTCCTTTCATATAACCACCTTCACCCCTCGGTCATTTCACTGAACATTCTTCACCCATCAATCCTTTCACTGAACCACTTTCACCGCTCAGTCCTTTCACCTTCATCCTCAGTTCATTCACATAACCACCTTCACCCCTCAGTCGCTTCATCTAACTACCTTCACCCCTCAGTCCTTTCACCTAACCGTCTTAACCTCGCAGCCCTTTCACATAGCCACCTCCACTCCTCTGTTTCTTTACGCTAAATGAATTCACCCCTCAGTTCCTTCACCCTAACCCCTTCCACCCCTCGCGTTAACCACCTTCACCCCTGAGTTTCTTCACGCAAACATTTCTATAAAGTTGCTTACATCACATTAAATCCAACAACGAATAGTACATTAACTCCTCAATTACACTCTCAATTAGCCGCACCTGAGTAGAAAGCATCATTAGTATCATTCGATGCTGATGTCGAATAAGGAAATACGTTGATTTCCACACCTATATATGCCGATGGGGGAGTCGTGAGTGTTTTGAAGGATATGACACTGCGCTTGGTTTACAACATATAACCAATGTTGTCAATAGCATGCTGGTTGATAAAACATAGCTTCTCAATATCCACAACTATCCGTAGGTCATGGAATGCTCAGTTACACTTACGTAAAGCTTCACGTTGACACTGAAGTGAAGCGTACGTCACAAAGTCTTGTAATGCTCAGTGACACTTACGTAAAACTTCACGTTGACGCTGAAGAGAAACCTACGTCACAAAGTCTTGGAGCGCTCAGTTACACTTACGTAAAGCTTCACGTTGACACTGAAGTGAAGCGTACGTCACAAAGTCTTGTAATGCTCAATGACACTTACATAAAGCTTCATGTTGACACTGAAGTGAAACCTACGTCACAAAGTCTTGGAATGCTCAGTGCCACTTACGTAAAGCTTCATGTTGACACAGAAGTGAAGCTTACGTCACAAAGTCTTGGAATGCTCAGTGACACTTACGTAAAGCTTCACGTTGAGACTGAAGTGAAGACTACGTCACAAAGTCACCGCAGAATTCCATTCCACATGACGCTCGAAGTGGAAGAAAAATGTGTTATGCAAGAAAAAATTATATCATCGATACAGCTCATGAACCAAAACCATTGCAGCTGTCCCGAAACCCAAGTCATCCAACCATATGCGAATATGTTTTGACAATGCTCTTATCAAACAAGGCAATTCAGTGATAAAAACACATCACTTCTACGATGGATGACATTCTGTGCGACCTCAATTGTTATACAACAATTTGCGGGCATTCAGCTGTGTTTGCCGCTGCTCGTTCGTGACTATGTTATGGACCCTTCCGTACATACAGCTGTCTGTACGGACCCTTCCGTATATACAGCTGTCTGTACGGACCCTTCCGTACATACAACTGTCTGTACGAACCCTTCCTTACATACAGCTGTCTGTACGGACCCTTCCGTGCATACAACTGTCTGTACGGACCCTTCCGTACATACAGGTGTCTGTACGGACCCTTCCGTGCATACAGCTGTCTGTACGGACCCTTCCTTACATATGTCAACGAGCGAATATTGCACGACCAGGCAACACTGTGTCTAATGTTACGTACACCCGTGGGACATCCTAAAATACTTCCTAATACTAAATGCCCCAAGCAATTTCAACAGGTATCCAAATATAACCCGTTTTGCTGAAAGAAAACATCAAGTAGTATTGTGTGTCGTTTGACTTGTTAAAAAACATCTTACCAGGAAGCCTCTTGCTTGGACTGGGAAGAACCACCCACTCTTGGAATGTCTTCCTATTGTGCCCCGTCTTCCTGGGGGTCCACTTCATGCGCGGCCCTATGCAAATATATACATGATGAATAAGATACTTTGTTGTATCATTATTCGTACACCAGTTTCCAGAGTGATGACGCAATGGTGGTTATATTTCGCATTTAAATTAGTACGCGGGCATTGATCCCCCCTAGTATGCGGGCCTTGACCACCTCCTTAGTACGCGGGCCTTGACCACCCCCTTAGTACGCGGGCCTTGACCACCCCCTTAGTACGCGGGCCTTGACCTCCCCCTTAGTACGCGGACCTTGACCTCCCCCTTAGTACGCGGGCCTTGACCTCCCCCTTAGTACGCGGGCCTTGACCTCCCCCTTAGTACGCGGGCCTTGACCTCCCCCTTAGTACGCGGGCCTTGACCTCCCCCTTAGTACGCGGGCCTTGACCTCCCCCTTAGTACGCGGGCCTTGACCTCCCCCTTAGTACGCGGGCCTTGACCTCCCCCTTAGTACGCGGGCCTTGACCTCCCCCTTAGTACGCGGGCCTAGACTTCCCCCTTAGTACGCGGGCCTTGACCTCCCCCTTAGTACGCTTTGTACGAATAAGTAAATATCAACACTTGTGAAAGGCCCTTATACGTAGCAGGTGAAACAACATCTGTATTTCCCCATCTGCACATCGGCGTTTGGTATTATTTATATATGTAGCATATTTACCCGTAACATCTTCAGGTTGCAGTGGATGTAAAATGGCTACAGTTGTTACACAACATTGCAGCCGACAACAAACATATCATAAAAGCAAAACAAAACGACAAACTGAATTAGATGCTCAGCAGGATTGTGAAAACAGACGATGTTAACAGATCAGCTACACTGTTAAAGAGAGACACTTGATCGTATTGACTGCGCCCAGCGGGATACCACCGCCGTTGGTATCGGGGGGGGGGGGGGGGGGGCACGTCAAACATTTGGATTGAGTTAGGGTTTATATAACGTAACACTTGATCTTGACACTCTCCCGCGTTAACTGTTATTCATAGTTTGAAGACATAGTTTGAATACATTCCTTTAGAGACTCATATATGTATACATTTATGTTTATTGAACAAATAAGCTATAGTTGGGATTATAGAAGTACACTGAGATCGCATATGTATCAACACTGGACATTCTTCTTTACACACATAATGTGCCACAAAATCTATCAGAAGATGTAAAATCAGGTAATCATGGCAATGTACTAATAACTAACTATAATTAGAGACAATATCAATCAACTTCGACAGATGGATTTTTATTTAATAGCACATTTCAGAGCATCACCATAGTGATTTTTATTTAATAGCACATTTCAGAGCATCACCATAGTGATTTTTATTTAATAGCACATTTCAGAGCTTCACCATAGTGATTTTTATTTAATAGCACATTTCAGAGCATCACCATAGTGATTTTTATTTAATAGCACATTTCAGAGCATCACCATAGTGATTTTTATTTAATAGCACATTTCAGAGCATCACCATAGTGATTTTTATTTAATAGCACATTTCAGAGCATCACCATAGTGATTTTTATTTAATAGCACATTTCAGAGCATCACCATAGTGATTTTTATTTAATAGCACATTTCAGAGCATCACCATAGTGATTTTTATTTAATAGCACATTTCAGAGCATCACCATAGTGATTTTTCTCCACACCTTCCATAGAACATGTAAAAGCAGTGATACTTTCCCAATTGTTTCCCTCTTCTCAGTTTCTTTCTTGCTGATAGTTTACCCTATTCCCATGTTTCTTGCTGATAGTTTCCCCTATTCCCATGTTCCAGGAGGAATTCACTCCTGAAAAATAGCTTTACAGTATTTATGCTTTGCCTGGAGGTTGTATAAACATGTTCATGGGCCGAGCAACACGGAATGAACAGAAAGCAAGTGCAACAATTAATATATCTGCATTGATCCCTACATATCTCACCTAGAAATGAAGATAGTTTCAAAGCCTACTTGGTCTTACAGACCAGCACTCATCTAACACTCAGCAACACCTTCTGGTTCTCTTCCTGCTTTGACACTGAAATATGTGTAATAACTACAATCACGAAAACATCATGCACACATTCTGACATATGATTAAATTACAAACAATTATAATCATGCAGATCAATACTAAAGCGTAAAATACCTGACGCCGTTATAGTAGATTTCAGACGAAACGCGTTTTGACCTCGTAGGATGACAACTTGGGAAAAGGTCGTGCTAAATGAGGCAACGGCCAATTTGCCCATTTAAATTACCACATCCCGAATTAATACATATAATGCCCCCAAACATATTTATGAATATATAGAACAAATATGATTGTCCGGCATGTGTACAACAGTCTTGGGTTCAAATGCATTTGAATTTGTTGCATGTGAATTTCAATGCAGTATTATCCACTGCTCGGTAAGTGCATTTGAGTTACAAACATTTGCATTTGCAACCGATTGCTAAATAACTTTATCCTCCACTTCCAACATAGTCATGGATTCCAGTCAGAAGTCAGCCTCGTGCAAAGGCCTTATATTCAATTAATAAAATAATAGTCCAGGATCATTACGTCAATAATAAACCCAACATGACAATAAACAATACAAAACAAATTGTTTCAGGATAATTGCAAAATATCACATTGAACAACATATCAAAAGTTCCTTTGTTTCCCCTGTGTGCGTTTGTCACAACGAGGCAAAAAAAATAAAACCAAAACACAGAATGCTTTGATTTTTTTGCCAAATTGTCCCAAAATGGTCGGTATAGTATATATATATATATATATATATATATATATATATATATATATATATATATATATATACATAGTTATATATATATATATATATATATATATATATATATATATATATATATATATATATATATATATATATATATATATATATATATATATATATATATATATATATATATATATATATATATATATATATATATATATATATATATATATATATATATATATATGTATATTTATATATATATATATGTATATGTATATGTATATATATATATATATATATATATATATATATATATATATATATATATATGTATATTTATATATATATATATATGTATATATATATATATATATATATATATATATATATATATATATATATATATATATATATATATATATATATATATATATATATGTTGTGTCACTACTGCAACAGACAAATGGTCAAACCTAATCGGATCATTACACACATATCAAATATCTCTGAAAGTCGACGTAAGCTATGGAACTGCATAACTCAAATTCTACACAGGGGGCCTGCTCCATCTCTACCAATTAAACCCAATCATGTTTCAACCAAGTCTCTATGTGACTCGTTCTCTAGTCATTTCAATGACAAAATCAGTATTATCCGTTCTGCTTTCCCAGATCATACTTTAAGTACTGTAAACGTGGACTCTCCACGAGTAAATTCTTTACTTGTATCATTTGAACCTGCCACAGTTGATGAAGTGAGGAAAATAATAATGTCCTCCCCAAATAAGTCCTGTGATCTTGATCCACTACCAACCGTACTGTTGAAAGCATGTCTTGATACATTGCTCAAACCGATAACGGATATTATAAATGCATCGCTGTGTTCTGGCTTGTTTCCGGATGATTTCAAACACGCTCGTTTCAACCCACTTCTTTAGAAGGTATCTCTGCCTAAGCAAGATCTAAACAGTTATAGACATGTTTCCAATATCAGCTGTATTTCCAAAATACTGGAAACCGTCAAATTGCTTATCTAACGTGTCACAATCAGCTTACAAACAGTTTTATTCTATAGAAACTACTCTCTTAAAAGTACACAATTACGTTACTCTGAACATTGGCAAAGGCAAAGTAACAGCACTGACCTTGCTTGATTTGTCTGCCGCCTTTGGTACCATAGATCGAAACATTTTTATTAAAAGCTTATCATTGTGGTATGACATATCTGGCACAGCTCTCAGCTGGTTTTTATCATACTTAACTGGTAGACACCAAACCATAAAGATAACGAACCGCTTCTCGGCCGCACTCCCAACTTCATGTGGTGTTCCCCTGGGTTCTGTTCTCGGGCCTTTGCTGTTCAATGTCTACACTATGCCATTCAGCTATTTTATCCGAAGTCATAACTTGGATCACCTTTTTACGCTGATGAAACATATCTACATTTCTTTGGCTACCTCGGATACAAATCGCTCCCTAAGCTAGCTCATTTGTGAATGTCTTTAAAGCTCGTGATTTTGCAGATCGTGTTTTAAAATTCTAACACGTTGGCATAGTTTTATGAGCCCTATGGAAATATATAGGATACACCTGAGGAATGCTCGCCCAGGAATGACCACGTTGCCAGAAAAATTACGGAGACATGTAATTTGTTGTAATTGCATAAGTGTCACCTTTTCATGGTAAATGTCTCATCAATGAATGCCTGACATAATCTAAACTAAATCAGACTAAATCAAAGATGCATCAACAGAACAAGGGCGAGGCTCCTGACTTCAGCTCCTGACGTGTTTGGCACCGCTGCCTGTGATTCAGCAGTTATACGTTGCCTCCTAGCTAGTTGTGCCTTTCGCGTCGCCATGCCAGAAAGACATATAGCATTGAACACAAAAGCACAAGCACAAAAAGCCGATGTAAACTATGCTAGGGTCATCACCACTGACATGCAATGACTGGCCTAAAATGTTTGAGTCTCACTGTTCGTATCCATATGAGTTGTGTTATCGGATGAGAGGTAGTGGTATATATATTAATAAATTTTTATTTTTAAAACATATTATCATATTAAACAGCCTGTATAAACAATGACGGTACTAATTGAATGAATATTATTTACTCAAATGTGAATCATATCTTTAACACATACCAATACAAATGTCCTATGAAGTTATACTGATTATAAAAAACGAGAGCATCTGATAAATGTCATTCAATAATTAATAGGTTATAACTATTGTTGAATTCAAATCCACAACCTTATTAACAACTTGACACAAGTATAACATTGTATTGGTAAAAATACAGGTCATATGGTAATGGCATAATATGACACAAGTTAACACAAATTTAACATTGCATGTATGCAAATCTAGATAGGAAGGACTGTCATGTCAACCACCCACCTACGATTCTAAGCGGACTGCAAAACTGTGTACCAAAATTAGAGGTAACCACATCTATTATATGCCAATGACAAAAATAATGATATTATGGCAGTGTGTACGCATGTACTGGCACAGCGGGCACAATTAGGCAATCAGTTAGTTAGTTTGGATGTTATGCTTGTTTTCTTTCGTGACGCGATTGTGACCACACACACACACACACACACACACACACACACACACACACACACACACACACACACACACACACACACACACACACACACACACACACACACACACACACACACACACACACACACACACACACACACACACACACACACACACACACACACACACACACACACTCACACACACACACACACACACTCACACACACACACACACACACACACACACATTTTTAGTTTACGTGTTGCAAATGGTGTTGTATTTTCCAAAAATTTTGTTGTTGTTGGAAATAAATTACTGATTACTAATAACTTGACTGATATGTTTAAAACATGTCATTAATTGGATGTTGTGTGACTGCACGTACCAAATGACATCATTCGTAATGTCACGACTTGAACCTGGTCTGCAGAACGATGGTGCTTGACATTTTCCATCCAAGAGACGTAAATATATCGCAAGCAAACTCTTCTAATGAGAGCCAGTACTCATTCAAAGTAAACTAGAGCAACTCCGAAATCCAATGCTCTCATCTCACCACTAGAATATTTCGATTACATTGCGGAAGTATATATACCCTTTGCTGCTAGTGTTTATAATGTTAGTCTCATAAAAATGCAATACCATTAACAGTAATTTGTGGATGGTATATATATAGATATATATATATATATATATATATATATACATATACATATACATATGTTTATACATGTGTATATATATATATATACATATATATACATATATATATATATATATATATATATATATATATATATATATATATATAATATATATATATATATATATATATATATATATATATATATATATATATATATATATATATATATATATATATATATATATATATATAATATATATATATATATATATATATATATATATATATATATATATATATACATATGTATATATATATATATATATATATATATATATATATATATATGGCTGCCACTGCAAAGGGCTTATAACTCCTTGCAGTCTCCAGTCGGCATCCAGTACGATTGCAGGTTTCACGAAGCGTTTGTACTGTACGAAGTAACTTACGTGGACGTTTGACGTTGGTCACGAAACTTTGAACAATCGTAGAAAACACGCAAAATGTTGTGTACGTAACTACCAACTACTATTGTTCCGAGTTACGTAATCTAAGTCCGCATAAGTTCCTTCGTAAAATCGCCACTCCCGGTGAATTCCTAATGTGTTGTAATGTACGAACCATCCAAATGTCTGAGCACGCCTGCATGCGTTCAACCTAATACATGCGCAGCTGACGGAGATATGAGGAAGCAAACAGACAGACAGACAAACATACAGACAAACAGATATACAGAAAAACAATCAAACAAATAGACAGACAAATAAACAGACAGACAAACAAACAGATAGACGGACAGACAGACAGACAAACAGACAGACAGACAGACAAACAAACAGCCAGACATACAGACAGACAGACAGACAGACAAATAAACAGAAAGACAAACAAACAAACAGACAAACAGACATACAGACAAACAAACAGAAAGATACACAAACACAGAGACAGACAAACAAAAAAACAAACAGACAGACAAATAAACAGACAAACAAACATACATTGTTGTTCCAGCGCTAAATATAAAACGATATTAACCTGATTCAACACACGATCCCTTAAGTCGATGAATCACTTCGTCGACCGCCCTTCGCACGAAGGTTTTCAAACATGTCAAAAAGCCGCACCGCCGTTGCCGGGTCGCATTTCAATACAGCTATGGACACATTCGTGAGTTGACAATATTTTCACTAATAATTATGTCAAATACAAATAAATATTAAACGTATGTGTATGCGCGTTAGCGTTTGCGTATTACTTAAGAAATGGGCGTTTAAACGGTTGCCCATTGTTTAGCTTTAGCCCAAGGCGAGATTTCTTGCGATCGAGTTAATCTGAATCGTGATAGCAGTCTTGAAATACAATATATGCCTTAACATTATGCTATTTGGCACATTTCTTAGTCCCAATTCAGTTTATGCTAGTATTGAAACCTCCACTTTAATACTATGATGCACGTTATCCAGCAATAAACAATTTTGTTAAATTGTCTATGAATCGGTGAACTACATGTGAAACACTTGGTGCAAATTAGAATTGCACGTACAATATAAACTAAATGTGTATTTAATGGTGCATTTTCAAATTAAAAAAATTGGAATGAAAAATACAACCCAATAATACTAATAATAATTAATTCCTACTGATAAAAAAGGTAGTCATAAAATGTATTTGACATCCAAAGTCCATACCAAATATCAAATTGAGTTATCTACATTTAATATATGTGGCCATCATAAATTGGTGCCTGTCATTTTCAGTTAAAAATTTGTCCTCTACAGAACAGCGACATCCCAATGCCAAACAATACTAAACAAATGGTTTGTACATATTAATATATGATATATGAATCAGCAAGCTTTCAATTGTGTTGGATTTTGCTATATATATCTAGTGTTGGAAAATAGAAACAACTAAATAATGTTTTTATTTGGAAGAACATTTAGAATGTTTGGTCCGTGTGGGAACCAAATGATTCGAACAGTTTGATTGTGGAGTACGTGATACACTCTACATTCTCTGGTCCACTGATGAATTGCATAACGTGTATCAAGTGCCAAACAAAAAGGAATTTGTATAGTATGGTAATATCCTCAAGTAATATGTGCTAGTCCAGTTTGCTCCCGTCGTTGTAAACATAACCAAACCTTGGTGAATATATTCATCAAGTTGGTTTAATAAAATAATATATATATTTTTTTTCTTCTGAACACAAATATTACTGTTTAGTCACTTGCAACGTTTCAATAACCACCGATTGCCTTTCTCGAGAATAGGACATGGGAATGATTTCTTCTTCTGCTTGCCAGAAGATATTGCATACATGAATGAGTCGGTATCCCCTCGGCTCGATTTATGATTGAAGGTTCTTTGCACGTCTGAATGTGGGCGTGTCTGCGTGCAATACGTTTCTGAAGCTGGATATAAATGTGTGGGTTTAAATGAAAGGAGCATAATAAATAAGAAAAACGAATTAAACATTATGGAAGAAGATATTAACCCTCGCATAATTGGTACAACCGAATCAGGGGCTAACATAGATATAACAGATGCTGAATCAGGATTGACAGGATACGTATTGTTTAGGAGAGATCGAATAGGAAGAAGGGGAGGGGGAGTCATTCTATATATTAAAGAATATATTCAGGCTTACGAAATAAAATTAAAAAGGGCAGCAAATTGCGATGAAGCTGTTTGGTGCTGAATAGTTACAGACAATTCTACATTAATTATTGTATTAGTTTACCGAATTCCAAACACAAACGAAGAGGATAACAGACAATTACAAGACGCTATATAGGAAGTTTGTAAAGAGGAATGGCAAATTTCAACCACGGACACATACAATGAAAATCTCTAGAGAGTATAGGGGATGAGGACCAACAGTTTCTAATTTTAATTCAGGAGAGCTTCCTTACACAACACGTGCCAGGACCAACCAGGGAGAGATTGCATTATATTTAGTTTTGCATTCGCAACACGAATTAGTGGACAATGTCAAAATACATGAGCCATTGGATAACAGTGATCGTAATCAAATACATGTTGACATAAAAATAAAATCAGAAAGTACAAATACAAAAAATACAGGAGAAACTTCCACAAAGGTAGATACAAATATATGAGAAAATGCTTAGCAAAGCTAGATTGGAATAACATGCTGTGGAATTACACTGCAATTGAATGTTGGAACATTCTAAAATATGCAAATGAGAGAATCATTGATAAATTTGTTCCGTTGAAAAAAACAAGGAAAACGGTCTAGAAAGAAACACTTGTGAAAAGAACCTAAACAAAAAATAGCGTACAAAGTACATAGTACTATGTGGAAGGTTTATAAGCGTACTAAAAGGATGAAGACAACACAAAGTACAAAGAGGCATTTAATGCAACTACAAATGAAATTAAACAACCTAAAAGATGCTATGAGCAAACATTAGCATAACATAAAAATAACATAATAGCCACGAGTAAACAAGACGTACGAGACAAGGTTGGACCACAGACAGAGCTGGAAATATAAAGAACACAGAGGAGCTACTAAAATGTTTCCTGAACTCAGAGACCTTAGTTATGAAGAACGACTGAAAGAATGTGGTTTAACAACCCTAGAGACAAGGCGGTTAACAGGAGATCAAATTGAGGTTTTTAGGACATTGAATGGGTATGAAAATATTGATAGAATTATTTTTTCTCACTCAAAAAGATAATATAACTAGAGGACATGAGGTAACATTACTAAATGATCCGCATAGATTGAATATCAGAGAGTGGTCGTTCTCACAGAGGACAATCAATGAATGGAACAAATGATCTACAGATTGTGTAACACATATCTATCTCAGGAGGGCGGATTGCACATATATTAAAATTGTTGGACTCTCGATAAACCAATGACATTCTTGTCCACTTGCCATCTGGGTCTTTGCCTTGGATGGTAATCTTGGTAAATCTTGTTAAATCTTGTTATATGTATGGTTTTAGAATGCGGAATCTCCGTGCAAATCTTTCATTGGTTTTCAGATTATTGTGTCGCTTCTACTGATCACATCCTCCGGTATCGTGAAAACGGCCAAAGGTTCAGAAGATGCTATATACAAGACGTGCATTGACATTTGTAACGAAATGTTTCAAATGTGCATAAAGACAGAGTGCCCTCGTAGGGGGCCACGTCCTGTGTCGAACAATTGCATCAAAACCCGGGACGAGTGTTTAGAATACTGTGAGCGCTATAGAGAATAGTGTCGGAAGACGTGGCAAAGCGAGTTAAAATGAGCCATCGTATTAGGAAGCTTCCGAGTGGTGTAATCTTATTGGAAAGTGCTAATAAAATAAGTCACATGCTTTGTATGTAAATTTACTCCTAAGAATTGTAAAACAGTATGACATACATATGAATAAGACGATTACTTATTTGTAACATATTATGCTAAACATGTCGTCGTGACATTTATTGATTGATCATCTGCTAACTTAGGTCGATTAATTAGGTGGGACTCATATTTATACCAAACTTGATCACCGTCGTTCCTATTGATTATATTATGATAAATAAATTAGCACCTTTAATTACTGTCCATGGAAACACAAATGCACCAATTACCAAACAAAAAGGCAAACATGAAAAATATTGCTACTCTCAGAGCAAAACATAATACATAAATAAAATGAGAAAACATCAGAAAAAACAAAGGCATAGACTTTATAAAGTTTAAGAGAATTGAAATTTAAGAAAACCGCAAAGTGGCTTTGTACATTTACAGGAAATGGATATAAATAAGAAACACAACAAAAGTTTAAACATATATCACGCAGAGCACACGCACACATATTACATTTGAACATCACAATGTTAAGGTCGTTGTTCCAGTTTTTTATTTTAAAATCAGAAACAAATTATTACATGATATGTACAATGCAAAACCACACAATTGGCGTTAAGTGTATGTCCATTGTGTATAATTTAATGTAAACACGTAACAATACAATTATGTGTTGTGTTAACAAATCAACTTGTGTGGGATTCAAACACGACACAATTATACACGGCAAATTCTCGGGCAATACATTCAACCGCTGTATATGGTATTCCGTTGTACTGTTGAATGAACTGGGAAACATTGATGTGAACGAAGTTGCAAAAACTAGAAACAACTAAGACTCTACGGCGGTCTAACGCTGTGTTATGATATGTAACTATTGACTTACGTGGTAATACACGTATACACTATTTCTATAAGAGCTTCACCTGTTGAAGAGCAAATTATGTATATACATTGTTTTTTCGCCAACATATCCTCGTTATCGCTACGCTTTAACACTATTAAAGCCCATACTAAGATCTACAGCAATGAACCAACTACACAATTGGGGTATAACATGTATATGCGTGTGCGTATGTATAGACTGTGAAGCATAGGATAGAACTATATAAATGTGTATATCAATTGTGGGATAAAAGACACTATTCCCATATATCCTTTATTTATTTCACTTTATTCAAAGCAATTGTTTTCGTGATTTTTTATGATTAAACATATCTGCCGAACGGCTTTAGACACGTGAATCCATCCACTTATACTGGTTATACAACATTTATTGATGACTTGACTACGTGAGAGGGAGGTATATATATGGTCTGACAACTCATATACAGCAGTGACAGTACACGTAAGTTCGACATTAAATTCCGTCAAATATAATATGTAGGAATTTGTGCAATGTGTGTGCGTGCGTGCATGCGTACGTACGTGCGTGTGTGAACGACGGTTATGTTGCTATAGCCAGTATAATGCGATAATTTCATAACGATGCAATGATATTGCGAAAGTACCGTTGTAGCTTGCATACTAATATTGACATGTATGGTTCGAACGTTAGACACATTTGTTATGATGAATGTATATTCACTATAACAGGTAGGTTTGTTTCTTTTATACATGTTTTATTGAACGCTGATAAAACGTTCATGAAACTTAATAGATCTATGTGCACACTTTCAATTCTTGCTATTCAGGGTTATTTCGCCAAACTGTTTTTTTTTCTTTATGAATATAAATGTGTTCAAATGCTAAGATAGTCACTGTCATTTGTTTTACAAGATTACCATTCAAAACTACACTTTCCATTTGGCAAGTGGACAAGGAAGGATAAGGAAGCCATTGGCTTTTCGAGAGTCCAACAATTGTTCATCCATACATAGCCCGCCCATATCAGATATATGTCAATTTTATGTTTAAACGTATTCAGACTACTAGCATTAAGACAATAATTTGCCAGTGTGTTCCATTAATTTATCACCCTCTGTGATGGATAATATCCATAATGGATAATGTCTAAGCTACATTATCCAACCATCGCTGTTCCCTGACTAATGCTGATGTGTGTCTTCTGGTTCCACTGCCCTCCCGACGACAGCCATGATATGATTATCAAGAGCTGAGTAAACTAGGGGTTCAAATGATTGAGACAATGACTTTCCGTCCGCTGAGTTATCACGCACAACGAAGGCTATGATGCCCATAATAACATTGATAACATATTCACAGCTAGCGGTCATAAGCGCACACATAAACACGCACTGATTAACTAATTAATTATAGTATATGCTAATACAACAGCAAATGATGAATCCGTGTTCTGCCTTAATAACAGGCATAATTTGAAATGGGTCAACGCATCATCGGACAGCACGACTAATATAACTTTCTATTCATTGTTTTGATTCATGATTACCTTTATTGTTTTTCAGCTTGTGGCGTGTTTGCTTCTCATAACCTGCATCTGCATTATGAAAGCTAGCAAGAAGAAAATAAGTTACGAGGCTTGCATTGACCTTTGCGACATACTTTTTGAAATGTGCCTACGTGACGAATGTCCTCATCGGCTGTGGCCGCTTCCTGTACGGAGGAAATGCACCGACATACGGTCTAAATGTTTAGACAACTGCCAGAGTTTTAAGGAATATCGTCGGACGACATAACAGAGTGAATGCAACTTGGCGGTCGTACTCAGGCAGAAGCTGGCGCCTTCGGTAGAAACACCATCATCCAAGCCGGAGTGACCCTAAAACATATGAGTATTGATGGTTGTAATATAACTCTAGCTGGCTTGTGTTTACGATCTTGCAGTTGTCTTCATAAATTCAAATTTGAGCATACGGTATATATATATATATATATATATATATATATATATATATATATATATTGCATGCTCATATGTATATATATATATATATATATATATATATATACATATATATATATATATATATATATATATATATATATATATATATATATATATATATATTTGCAGGGTATATTAAATATTACTCCTGGTAACAAATATGTATATATATATATATATATATATATATATATATATATATATATATATATATATATATATATATATATATATATATATATATTTGCAGGGTATATTAAATCTTATGCCTGGTATCAAATTGTCACACGTTGCATTCTTAATATATTTCTTGTAGTGAGACACGCACAGACGTGTCGTGTCAAACACAAAAGGATCATATAAACAAACATGATATGTCACTAGTGCTTGTAAGTACAGTATGGAGGCATACAGAAAGTGAAGGACATTTACAATGTTGACAACAGTGTATGGGAAGTATATATTATTACATATTTTGTCTGAGGTATATGTTATAATGGACTCATGTGGTCATGTACGTTCCGTGTCACCAATAATGTGTGACGTATGGATATAGAGAATGGTTATAATACGCACATTATCAGGGTCACGTCGGACATGGACATTAAACACTATTGACAATTATGATGTCTTTTAAAAATACGTCAACACGTGGATTTCATTATGTAAACGTGGTGGTCGTGAGATTTGTAATAAACGTGGTGGTCGTGAGATTTGTAATAAACGTGGTGGTCGTGAGATTTGTAATAAACGTGGTGGTCGTGAGATTTGTAATAAACGTGGTGGTCGTGAGACTTGTAATAAACGTGGTGGTCGTGAGATTTGTAATAAACGTGGTGGTCGTTAGATTTGTAATAAACGTGGTGGTCGTGAACTTTGTAAGATGATGTTGTAATTGTAATGCGACTGAACTAATTTAATATGGAACAAAAGGTAGATCGGGAACAATTCTGTATCACGAAGTGCGCTGTCAAATTAATGTTATCGATATACTTCGACAGTTGTAATTTTCGCACGCGCAAGCACACACACACGTAAATACATACGCAGATATGGAGGCAGGCAAACATGCATCGTCAGGCCCGTAGGCTGGGAAGTGAGTTGAGTGCTTTTGAACACGTCTGCTATCCGAGATGTAGCGGGAACATTTTGGTCTCGGGTTCGATTTCCCCAAGAAATACACTTTCTCGTGCTCTTTTATCTTAGGGTATTTAATTATTTTACGTAATGCTTTGTTGAATTAATGATTTCATTTAGTATTCGAAATCACATATATTTAACATTAATTATACACGTAGTTCTAGACATGTGTCAATCCGATGAGTGATGAATTGACGTTATCTTTTTGCAATACTATCATTTCAGTTCAACTTGGCATAGACCACTCAAAAAAAAATAGCGATTGTTAGCACGGTCTACGAATTTCCGCCGTTTGCATCTCAAGAAAGTTGGTCGACGGAATTTCCGACTTGTCCGTTTCGTGTATTGGAAGCAGAGACATGTCCCGCCACGTCTGATATACTGTAGAAAACCTGAAGTCAGTTAAATATGTTCGGGCCACCAACGGTGGAATGAACAAATATTTTGTCCAGTACGCCGTTGGTGCCGTGACCAAAGCGCAGACGATTGTGGCGTATAATTGGCTAGCATACCATTCGTTATCAGCAGCAGACCCGTTTTCTATGGTGTTATTATTGATTACTAATGAGCAATGGTTGTCCATCAGCATGTTCGGTCCACCTCGATGATGGTTTCGGCTCGATTGTTTGCATTGGAAAACGTAATGGTATTTCGACAGGGCGTACAAAGACCATTCAGATCATCACGATGGCTCTTTCATCTGCCGATTATAATGATCAAGTCCACGACCTCATAGGGGGGTCTATGCCAAACGACACCCTTCGCTTTGCTGGCCAACATTTGTTAGTTTTACGGGCGCACGAGGCATTCCTTGCGGCATTGTATGTTTCGAGAAAAAAATATTTGTTTTACTTTATACGACCCGCATTTGTCATATGGCGTGCGCATAAAACATCATACGTTTGAAACACGTCCGAAGAGCACCTGTCGTGACTAGTTTAGCCGTTCCCAGTCAGCTGAGGCCGAAATCTCTCGTTTGCTGTCTTACTTATATATGTTACCAGTCTGACGAGTATACAACACTTCGTGTTGGTACCTGTGTACCGGCGTCGAATGTTGCAAAGAACGAGCATTTGGTATGATGATGAGGATAGAGACAAGTTGGTGAGTCGTAGCGAGTTGGCTCAGAGCACAACATGTGCAATGTTCTCGGTAAAATAAACAGCCATGAGCGCACTTCACTATCGTGCCAGACGTGAAGGTGCTGCAAACAGCACGGAGTGCAGCCGTTAATACATGTTCCGTAGTAAATATATATGTGTGTGTATGTCATTGTATCACTGTGTTTTTTTAATATGTACTTTATGAATAATATTGTGTTCACATATTTGTTAGTTGCTGCGCGAGTGCGCTTTGTGCAAGTCCTTGCAAATATTGTTCGCGCCATTTGCCCCTCGAAAATTCGAACGTTTTAACACGTATAAAATACGTGTAAATGGTCTACCTGAAGCGTTGGACAGCTCGACTCGACTAACTCGCGGACCCGAGAGCATTCGGGTGTTCCTCGCGAACGACGAGAATTAGATTCGATTGACTCGACTGATCCTGACTCGAGTATTCCCCACTTGGTCGCGGGTCGCTCGCGGGTCGCTCGCGGGTCGCTCGCGGGTCGCTCGCGGGTCGCTCGCGGGTCAGACGATTTCCAAGAAGGCGTATGTTTTCATATATGTGACTGTATACGCGTCTTTTCCAAATAGTACTCATGTACTGATGTATTTATGCTCGAGTACTCATGTACTGATGTATTTATGCTCGAGTACTCATGCCGGTCTTAATGAGGGCTCTGGGGGTTCGAATGGAACTATTTTTTGAGAAAAAAATTATTCTGAAATCCTCCCATAATATCCTCTGTTGATTGTGTACGCCCTAACACCCTTTTCAAAGCCTAGAGGTTGGGCCAGATTGTATAGTTATTACAGTCATTGATGTATTGGACGAGTTTATGTTTTATTTATAGTCCGTACATTCAATGGATGCGATGCGGACATATAATGATGTTATTTATCAATTCGGTACACGTCGCTTAAATTAATAGTATTGCGAGCGTGCGTGCGTGCGTTCGTGCGTGCGTGCGTGCTTACGTGCGTGCGTGCGTGCGTGCGTGCGTGCGTGCGTGCGTGCGTGCGTGCGTGCGTGCGTGCGTGCGTGCGTGCGTGCGTGCGTGCGTGCGTGCGTGCGTGCGTGCGTGCGTGCAGATGAGACTTTGCGGTGGCAACCCCGTGACGACCAGGACGTCCTGGGCTCAAGCCTCAGGCGGTCATCTCTAGACGGTGGCTACAATTTGAAGAATCGCACCTGGCGTGTGAGAAATAAGTAGACATCATAAATTGCGCAAATGAACCCAGCTCGTTGATATTCTGGAAGGTGTGTGGGAGGAAGTGGGAGGAAGTGGCAGGAAGTGGGAGGAAGTGGGAGGAAGGAGGTTGGCCTCAACAATATGCTGGAGGTGGGATTGGCGGGAAGTAGGATGTGGACAAAAACAAACGGAGGGAGGCGAGAGTTTGGCCTGCAGGACAGGTTGGAGATGGGATGTTGGTCCCCAATACAGGTGGGATATGGGAGGTTACACGTTTGTGTATGTGTTCGTGTGACGGCATAAACAAATTACATTCAAGTCATTATTTGACAGAGGCATACGCTGCATTGGTTGTCAGCTTATGGCGTGCATCGTTCTGATAACTTCCGTCAGCATCGTGAAAGCTGCCAAGATAAAATGAATTACGAGACTTGTGTTTAATTTTGCGACATACTCTCTGAATTGTGCCTACGACAATAGTGTCCTGAGGGGATGTAGCCACTTCCAGTATCAAAGGAGTGCACCCAAGAACGGTCTATGTGTATAAATAAATGTCAGCGTTTTAAGACAGATCGTCGATCGTAATAGTGTTAATGCGTTGTGGCTGTCGTGCATGGAAACTTGCGGCTTATGTCGAACCATCGACATCCATGCCGGAGTAATAAGAACATATTATTATTGAATATTGTAATTTACGCACATCTTTAAGAATGCCTCCTTATAGATGTACGATGTTGTAATGATTTCCCCAAATTCAAGTTTGAGTATGCATATCGCGCTTATAATTTCAGTATACGTATTATGATATTTCTACATTTCATTTCAAGCAAAACATATGCTATCAACATTGATATTGCGTCACATAAAAATATTTTAAAAAGATTAGCTGCAACATATGAATCATTTCGTAAAACGAAGATATGGTAAAACAATTTCCTTATTAATTAATCCAATTATATCTGTTCTGTTTTTGTACTTAACAATATTTAAATATTTAGATTTTTTATGTCAATGAATACTTTATTCCAGAGTCGTGCCCCCTATTAATTTCAAAGGGTTATCTCCAATCCAATGTTCATAAACATTTCCAGGTCAGCATATAAGCATGAAGTACCGTAGGCGCCATGTCTTACAGAAAGTTAACTACGGATGGTACCCAAAACTGAAGAGAGAAAAACACAAGATCATCTCCACCAAAAGGAGAACTATTTTATAGCTACTGGTACACCAGAGAAAACTGAATTGGAAATGAGTGCTGGCATTAACGCAAAAAAGAATATAAAAGGGACTCATCCAGTCAAAAACATTTTAAAAATGAAACTCAAGAGTCTAACGAAGTTTGTTATCCTCGAACTGAACTTAATGGAAACCTATAAAGTTAACCCAGGAAGTATTAACCTATAAAGTTAACCCAGGAAGTATTAACCTATAAAGTTAACCCAGGAAGTGTTAACCTATAAAGTTAACCCAGGAAGTATTAACCTATAAAGTTAACCCAGGAAGTATTAACCTATAAAGTTAACCCAGGAAGTATTAACCTATAAAGTTAACCCAGGAAGTATTAACCTATAAAGTTAACCCAGGAAGTATTAACCTATAAAGTTAACCCAGGAAGTATTAACCTATAAAGTTAACCCAGGAAGTATTAACCTATAAAGTTAACCCAGGAAGTATTAACCTATAAAGTTAACCCAGGAAGTATTAACCTATAAAGTTAACCCAGGAAGTATTAACCTATAAAGTTAACCCAGGAAGTATTACAAAACATTCTTCAGGATAGTTCGTTTTCAAATCAGAGAACTTTAATTTTACATATCCAAGGTGTGTTTAATTTACCTGGTAGAGGCTTTCGTCAACTTATCACGTCGACTTCATCAGTACCGATGACGCTGAATGATGATATGTGATATTTGTTATTCAGCGTCATCGGTACTGATGAAGTCGACCTGATAAGTTGACGAAAGCCTCTACCAGGTAAATTAAATACACCTTGGATATGTAAAATGAAAGTTCTCTGATTTGATTTAAACCAGGAAGGATAATTGTGTGATGCAAAGAACAGTAAGAATAAGATTTACTGCATTGGTGAAGTACTGGAATCTTGCGTTCCAACTGAAACATTTCTGGTACATCTATAATGACTGCCTAGAATTCCAGATATATAATCAGTAAATAATGACAGCATCAGTGCTGTATTGTCAAGCGCAGTGTTCTCTGGCCATGTAATACGCCAGACGATAAATTTCTTTTTTTGAGGTTGAGTTTGGAGGCATTGACATTTGTTAAACACAATGGAGGGCCGAATACACAGCCATTGTTCTTCTGCCAGAGATAATCCCAGTTGGTGAATTGATATTTTGAGATAGAGGTTTGTGAACTTTTATTTTTTTAACAAAGGTTTGTGATCTTGCCATTTGTTGAACAAAATGTTTGTGAACATGTCATTTGTTGAACAAAAGGTTTGTGAATTTGCCGTTTGTTGAACAAAAGGTTTGTAAACTTGTCATGTGTTGAACAACATGTTTGTGAACGTATCATTTGTTGAACAAAAGGCTTGTGAACTTGCCATTTCTTTAATTAAAGGTTTGTGAATTTTTTATTTGTTTAACAAAAGGTTTGTGAACTTGCCATTTGTTAAACAAAAATGTTTGTGAATTGCCATTTGTTGAAAGAGCAACATGGGGCCCGTGTTCACGTATCAGATGAATGCAGCTTTTTTTTTTATTTAACCGAAACCTATTTGGCTAATTGTATCTTTGATTTCATAATTGAATTACGGTTACATCTAATACAAAGTAAGGTGTTTACCTATTCTAATCTTAGTTAATGTTGTCAACTGTTTTGTGTTTAGTAAATTGTGTTATGCAAATGAAGCTGATGACATCTTGTTTAATTAGTAATATATGTATTTGGTCCTTTGACACATAATGACTTACTCTGCCACATGTACTGTATCAAAGAACCTCAGTAGTGGGGCACAGTGAGACAATATGTGATCACTCATTTGGATGGTCGTAGTATCCTTGTATTCCACCTGACAAACCTAATTTCTCTGTCACATATACATAGCTCCACAGTCTACAACCTGATGTTGTTTGACGTTTTACAAGTTTCGGCATTACAAGTTTGTGCTCATTTAAACTGTTGTGCTTCACTGTGCCCCACTTTCCCCTATGTCATTCCTTCGATATAGTTTCAATGTGTTGTGCACTATTCCACATTAGGCCCAACTATTAATGTATGCATGAGTAAGGTGTTCGTTACCCTTATATGTAATATTTGTCGTGTTGGCCCGACACTTTGATTACTCTTTTAAGCCGCGCAGTCACACTACTCTACCACACTTCGCATAAGGGAATAAAGACTGCAAACGACTAAAATAAGTTTTCCTGCGAAGACGAAATGAAACTAGTGCTTGAAGAATAACCTGATTAATATTTAAAAAAACTCTTTATACAGTATTAGGCAGCAACATGTGAATTTAGAAATAATTCCCGAGCGTATATGTTACTAAGGATTGCCCAGTCACTCGCGTCACTCTCGATAAGCTGACACCACTTCCAATGTTTGATATGGGCGAAGGTTAATCTCCTTGGACGCTGTTATGAAATTACGAAACGCAGCGGCTCGTATGGGATATGACCTTGTTGCCGATGGCCACTTTCATGTTGTAATCCTGTCAAAGTAACTTGCAGTCAGTTAGTCATAACACTTAGCATACGACAAGCCACGAAGTTATTGATTGAACTGTTGTAACGACGCTGACCGACATCTATTCCTTGTACCCTAGAGAGGATGATGGGAAAAATCGTGAGTAAACCAAATCATCTAAATAATAGTAAAACAACCAACATTTGCTGCGCTCACAGTTGTCAGATCAACGACATAACGGTTGGAGCACGCGCCATGATTATACACATCAGTGGTCGTAAACGAACGAGTGAACACATGGTATTACAGTTCTGTATCTAGGACATTATTTACAACATGTAATGTACGCACGCACGCGAGCTATTGGCTTGGATGGCAAATCTTGTATATTCTTATATGGGTGAATATTACAACAGGGCTGCAGCAAACAACTCATTGTTTCGTGTGATATTATATTTGTAATTCCCCCATAATGCAACGATGTTCAATCTAGCTGTAACTAATGTAGATAGGGTTTGTTGTCCAACAAACCATATTAATTGTAACATTTATTAAATGTATGAAACTGAAATAACGTGCGTGCGTGCGTGCGTGAGTGCGTGCGTGAGTGAGTGAGTGATTGATTGATTGAGTGAGTGAGTGAGTGAGTGAGTGAGTGAGTGAGAGAGTGAGTGAGTGACTGGGTGAGTGAGTGACTGAGTGAGTGAGTGAGTGAGTGAGAGAGTGAGTGAGTGAGTGAGTGAGTGAGTGAGTGAGTGAGTGAACGAGTGTGGGAGGGAGTGAGTGAACGGGTGAGTGGATGAATGAGTGAGTGAGCGACCGAGCGAACGAGCCAGTGAGGGTATATGTGTGTTTGCTTGCTTTGATTGTGTATGCGTGTGTGCGTGCTTGCCTGTGTGCGTGCGTGTGTGCCTGCGTGCGTGTGTGCGTGTGTGCGTGTGTGCGTGTGTGCGTGTGTGCGTGTGTGCGTGTGTGCGTGTGTGCGTGTGTGCGTGCGTGCGTGCGTGCGTGTGTGCAAAAATAGGTATGTTTGCATATGGTTGTGTTGGTGTGTGTGTGAATTTATGTTAAGCATACGTGTTAAAAAATATAGACATATCAAATGTATGCAAATACAAATTACCTTATATATATATATATATATATATATATATATATATATATATATATATATATATAATGCAATTAATGAAGTGTTGATAGCAATGTTAGTATTGGTTTGCAGCTGGCCGCGGGTATTCTACTTGTTGTGTCAACCTCAATGTGGACACGGAGAGCTGATGCTTACGGCGGGACAGCGTACAAGTACTGCTTAAACAGATGCAACTTTTTCTTATTTCTCTGCATCCGAGAAAGTTGTCCGGGCCGAAAATGGCCGCTCCCTGTGCCTGACGAATGTGTCGAGGAAAGAACCCAATGCATATTGGAGGAATGTGCGGAGTACTCTCGTAGTTATGGATAGCACCAGGTCTGGTTATCATACGTACAATACTTGTATATACACCATTCTGCTTTGGATCTGTATAATTACTGAGCAAAGTCCTACTAGGATAATGCGCTGAGGGTTTACTTGTCTATGTGGCTAAGTGTCTTTTTCTAGAGTTATTGAGTTCATCACAGTTTTGGTCCCATTTCCCTGTGTGAGGTATTTTACTTCCCATGGCACAGACAGCAGACAGAAGTGACCAACGGCTTTTACTGTCTCTTCCGAAAAGACACAGACAACGGGGGTGAACGACATTCTCGGAGGAGGTGGAATCGACCCACCGTCCTGTCGATCGACAGGCGGGTGCTCTAACCGTTAGACCACCGCTCCCCACCAGTTGATACTCAACAGTGAATTGTTTGCCTTGTATATTAATGAATAGATTGTTTTGGTGATTTCGAAAACACATATAGTGGGGGGGGGGCTATATGGCGCAATCAATGAATAATTAATGTGATATGTGTCAACATTATTATATACGAATGCCGATTTGAACTGTTTATTTGTCGGGAGTTCATACGACTGCATGATGTAGTAGCATATATTTTGCACGTGTCACTTGTCGTAACTAGACCCATTGTGTCCACTCGACTATGCGTGCGTATCAACATGCTTTAATTTTCATTTCATCACGTGTTTGCCGGATGTTAACTGTGCTAGTATCTCACTTGGTTTGGCTGTTGCATATCAGTCGGTGCCACAGCAGATGTTGGACATCGAATACTACTATTATTAGCAACACTATTTTGTTGGTATTGGTTTTCCTATTTACCATATCGCTTTAATTTAAAGTCTCATACAGAACGACTGCATTGGTGGTATTACAGAATAGGCCTGAATTGCCCCCAATCGAAACAATGGGGTATTTTGTCGTTTGAATAGCTGGTGCTAAATAAACAGTTTGTCAAAGTCAAACACAGTTAAATACCATGGGACGATCTGGTCCTACGTAAATGTACTTTAACATTTCAACGTACACAGTAGTTTCCGGTTTACCCCACAACAATGTCGCCTTTACGCAATGGACAATGTCTTCAATGTCCGGTCGACATTGATCTCGTTGATCTGGTCGTCAGAATTAAGACATGGAATGAACATTTATTTGACCTAAGCAAGCAGAGTTTAGAGTTCAGAATTAAGTATTCGTCGTGTGTCAGCTTAACGACATGGTGTGAGAGCGGACTTGAGTAAAGCAAACATTGTTCAAGTAGTTCTGAGAACAGGTGTGTGGATATTTACTGAGTGTGGTACGTGTGAAAATGCACATGTGTGCTGTGATGTGCTGTGATGTGCTGTTATGTGCTAAGTGTTAGAATCAAGCGGCGTATTCACCTTTGTATGATCGACCATGCAGCTATGGACTGGGTAGATTAAATCAATTATGAATAATTAATGCAATATGATAGTAAAAACCTATTAGTGTCATACACATAGTTATTTCTAATAACAGGATAATTGATTTCTTTAAAGTTTTTAAACAGATGCTTGAATATTTTAATTATTTGTATTGTCCTCATTCTATAGCAATTGTTCAAATTCATTGAATTGTATTACGCTTTCACAGAAAATTAGTAATATCATTATTTACTTCCGACGAACAACACAGTATATTGTCCTTCACTAGTATTTACATTAACGTACTCATAACACCGTGTATAAATGCTACAAATCTTGATCAATAAAAACGACTGCCCAGGGACGACATCTTTGTTTCCAGTGCTAGGAGCATTCTCATTGTGTCGGTGGCGTGATTCGTCAAGTACACTCGACAGTTTGAACAACGTAATCATGATGCGTAGGCTCATTCCGTCAGGTCGTTTGACTCACAATGTTTACCATTTTGGATATCCACAATTTTGATCCATACCAGAGCTAATTACTGAAGTCAATCATTTCGATGATTTGAACCAAAACATGCATTTTTGTTCAAAAATATGCATTTGTTTATTAAACAGACTGACATAAATTTACCGGATTCGCGATAGGCTGAACCACGTTCATACATGCTGCACTGTCACCGACCAGCTCAATGGGTGTGTGTGTGTGTGTGTGTGTGTGTGTGTGTGTGTGTGTGTGCGTGCGTGCGTGCGTGCGTGCGTGCGTGCGTGCGTGCGTGCGTGCGTGCGTGCGAGCGTGCGTGCGTGCTAGCGTGTGCTTGTGGTACACGTCAATCGAGGAAACACATGTGAAAGCATACCCACGTACCGAGGACTGTCCTCCAATCGAGGAATGTGCTCCCAGATAGGACTGTCCATCAACCAAGGACTGTCCATCAACCAAGGACTGTCCACCGAGAACTATTCTCTAACCGAGGACTTTTAAATAATGTTGCATTAATACATATTTTCAGTACACGCACATGCAACCATATACATGCAACCATATACATGCAACCATATACATGCAACCATATACATGCAACCATATACATGCAACCATATACATGCAACCATATACATGCAACCATATACATGCAACCATATACATGCAACATGTGTGTGTGTGTGTGTGTGTGTGTGTGTGTGTGTGTGTGTGTGTGTGTGTGTGTGTGTGTGTGTGTGTGTGTGTGTGTGTGTGTGTGTGTGTGTGTGTGTGTGTGCGCGTGTGTTTGTGTGCGTGTGTATGTGTGTATGTGTGCGTGCGTCCGCGTGCTCGTGCGCAAGCGTGTGCGTGTGCGTGTGCATGTGCACGCGTATTTTTGTGCATGTGGTTGCACGTGTATATGTGTGTGTGCGCGCGGGTTATGTACTTGTATATAGTATTGTATTTGCTCCTGTGCGACAAGTGCGTGTTTGTCCGTCCGACTACTGCATTGGCTAATCCGGTGAAAATAGATCACACTCCAACAGTTGTTGTGCCTTCTTCCTCATACTCCGTTAACACTACACCATGGCTCATTTCATAGTTGTATTATCTGAAGCTTAGTGGGGTTAAGTGGATGTGAAAAGTCGACCTTGCAGTACGTTAGTAAATTTTCTTCATCGCCGCCATTTCGGACAAAACATAGAGAACCACATATTGTGGCACTCTTATTATTATATACTTATTCATTTATTGTATTTAGTATTAAATTAACTTATATACATGGTACGATACCATTCGTACAGTTTGTTTAAACACTTTAACACTGTAAATTATGCAGCTGACATGAACCGCTGTGTGACTTTGTATTGACATCCATCGGTTTCAGCTGCTGATGTGGGTTCTTCTGACTATCCAAGCTTTCGTCGTCATTGAGGCGGATGTGTATTACCAAATATGCACGGGTATGTGTCACACGGACTTTATGACGTGCCTCCAAAAAGAAAACTGTCATCGACAGAAGTGGCCGGTACCTGTAAAGAACCGCTGCATCGATGCACGAGACAGGTGCTTCATCTCTTGTCTTCCTTTCAAGGGTAGGATGTGACAGTAGTGAAGCGGCTCTGTGTTCGCCTTTCACCCTTTGCTAATAGCCACGACTGCATTCTCTGTCGAGACTATGCACCCGGCAAGCTGCATTGGTAATAGCAGTGAGCTAATGGCAACTGGCAATTGTGGAGGGTTATTCCGCTTGCAGCAGGTAGAGGATTATTGCTTTGACCAAGACTTTGCCTCTGGTTAAAATTCAACTATGTTTGAAACTATTCACATAACCCTTTAATGTGTACATGTGATATATGACGACAATGACAATATATGCAGGGATAAACGTGTTCGGCTCTGCTACATATATGATATACCTTTCTCGAAAAATGCAATCAATGCGCGAGTAATTGATTCATTACGTTATTTATTCATATAGTAATAAGCCGTTGGCCTCAAGCGCTGATTTATCACCAGAGTTTCATTGAGGATTAACATATTGCTCGTGGTAAGTGTATTGCACATGTTACAGTGTGATAATATGTAGCACGATAATACAAATAAACATGTAGGAAAGGGTACGGCATGCCATATACAATATATTCTTATTGATGGGTTGATGGGGATCGTAGTATATATATATATATATATATATATATATATATATATATATATATATATATATATATATATATATATATATATATATATATATATATATATATATATATATATGTATATATATATATATATATATATATATATATATAGATATATATATATATATATATATATAATATATATATATATGTATATATATATATATATATTTATATATATATATATATATATATATATAATATATATATATATATACATGTATATATATATATATATATATATAATATATATATATATATATATATATATATATATATATATATATATATATATATATTTATTTGTTTGTATATTACATATGTGTTTGTTTGTTTGTTTGTGTGTTTGTGTGTGTTTTGATTATATAAAATATACATATAAGGAACCTTAATAAAACTTATGCCGATCACTAAGTCCAAAACAATTTCCTGTACTTTGTATGTTTATAACCGTTGAAAATATTTCTTACTTCTGTCTCACTAATAGAAACAATACCTTTACCTTTGTCGCAATTTGGCTTTATGATTGGCGGAAATCAAAGTGACTGGCTCGTGACTAAAGCTCAGGTGCATCAATGTAGAGTGCAACATAACATGGAACCGTGGATACTAATTGAGAATCCAATTGGAATCCCGTTAAATAATGTGAAAACAAAGCAATGAAGTAAACACAGAAGGGCGTAATACATCACACCTCGTAATACATCACACCTCGTAATACACCACACCTCGTACTACATCGTAATACATCACACCTCGTACTACATCGTAATACATCACACCTCGTACTACATCGTAATACATCACACCTCGTGCTCGTAGATGGCTACACGAACTGTCAGCTCACCTGGCAATGCACATCCTGTATCCGGGCGTAGTTGTTATCAAACTTTTACAGTTCAACGAAGATTCACAGTCCCGTGAATCCACATGATAACGCACTGATGTGTTATCCCGTGGATTCACAGTCCCGTGAATCCACATGATAACGCACTGATGTGTTATCCCGGTGATGATATATCGGGATATGTTCCACTAGTACACCTCAGTATGTGGACCCAACGTCACATCGGGTCGGCTTGTCCACCTAGCGAGGCAGTAACGAAAGGGGTGACGAGTAGAAGGACGTCACACGGAGCAGTCGCACGTGATGTCAACGGAAGTGTCGGCATCGTACGAGGCAGTGTCGTAGCGTGATGTGGAGGCGACACACGAATCAATCGCAAGAAGTGGCGGAGAACGTTTTGGCGCCACGCGGATCAGTCGAACTAGATGAAAGTGTACGGGTCGACTTCACACGTATCAGTCACAAGGAACAAAGGCGAACGGGAAGACGTCACACGGAACAATCGAACGAGATGGTAGCGGACATCACGGCGTCACACGTATGCAGTCAGCGTGATGGCAGCGATCGAGAAGATGTCACGCGTGGCATTTTTGAACAACAATACAACGAATGTAACCTCACCCACGCATGGTTCAGGTCCAGACAACGTGTAAATGGCGATGAATATAGGTGGCGCTAGAAGCTCGATCGAGTGAAGTCAGGTTGACATTAAGACTTCTCGATGGATTAGAATGTTGACTTGTGTACGTAAGTTGAAGACATTCGAAGATATAATAAAGAATGTTTAACTCTTTTAGTAGCAATGACAACCCTTGCTCACAAGGTTGAGTCGCGTTACTTTACAATGAAGTTACAGCCACAATGCATGGGCAAAATAAATCAATTATTCGTCTTGAGCGCATATCTAGGAGATGAGAAGGCCACACAACCTTGTAGCACCACACAACCTTGTAGCACCACACAACCTTGTAGCACCACACAACCTTGTAGCACCACACAAATTAATATTCCGCTTCTAAAGTCGTGCAAATTCGTTAAATACTACGGCGGCCATATTGTGCCAGAAGTATAACTAACCAATAACAAGGCTTAGTGCAACTTAAACCATCCGTAGGATTGCAACACACGTTCCTAGGACTTCGGGGTTAGGCCCTACACAAAACTTCAGTTCTAGAATAGCCGCATTACATAACCGACCCGAATCACCCGAATCTCAGCATGGACGTTAGATGGCAGCACTGCTACGTAAACTACCGTTTGTACACTACTAGTGTAAGTTCTTTAAATTTAAATAAATGAAAAAGGGGGCAGAAAAGAAACTCAGAATCATTCTTCCAAACCATTTTCTGACAACCTTCAATGCATGAGTCATACTTACCATTACTATGTAATCATAATATGATGAGAATGACCGATATACCACATACGTGTGCTATCAAAACACATAGAAAATATGTTTTATTTTTTACTATATCTTTCATATTTGTCAGGGATCCAAATGGTTATTTTGCTTTCGCCGACTGGAATTTAAATAGAAACATTATTTCGAATACCACCACTAAATACAAAACAATGCAAACAAATATTGCGACCACCGAATTGCATAATTAAATATAAGGCATTGTGGGTGTCAAATGTATAGAAAATAGCAAAGTCGGCCCTATCTGATGGAGGAAAAACCGCCCATGACAATTCGTCCTGTTGCAACAGCAGCTTGACAGAACAACTTCAGGATAACGATGCAGCAGCATGACAGAGCAACTTCAGGATGACGGTGAGCAGCATGACAGAACAACTTCAGGATGACGGTGAGCAGCATGACAGAACTACTTCAGGATGACGGTGAGCAGCATGACAGAACAACTTCAGGATGACGGTGAGCAGCATGACAGAACAACTTCAGGATGACGGTGAGCAGCATGACAGAACAACTTCAGGATGACGGTGACCAGCATGACAGAACAACTTCAGGATGACGGTGAGCAGCATGACAGAACTACTTCAGGATGACGGTGAGCAGCATGACAGAACAACTTCAGGATGACGGTGAGCAGCATGACAGAACTACTTCAGGATGACGGTGAGCAGCATGACAGAACAACTTCAGGATGACGGTGAGCAGCATGACAGAACAACTTCAGGATGACGGTGACCAGCATGACAGAACAACTTCAGGATGACGGTGACCAGCATGACAGAACAACTTCAGGATGACGGTGAGCAGCATGACAGAACTACTTCAGGATGACGGTGAGCAGCATGACAGAACAACTTCAGGATGACGGTGAGCAGCATGACAGAACAACTTCAGGATGACGGTGAGCAGCATCACAGAACAACTTCAGGATGACGGTGAGCAGCATGACAGAACAACTTCAGGATGACGGTGAGCAGCATGACAGAACTACTTCAGGATGACGGTGAGCAGCATGACAGAACAACTTCAGGATGACGGTGAGCAGCATGACAGAACTACTTCAGGATGACGGTGAGCAGCATGACAGAACTACTTCAGGATGACGGTGAGAAGCATGACAGAACAACTTCAAGATGACGGTGCAGCAGCGTGACAGAACAACTTCAGGATGACGGTGAGCAGCATGACAGAACAACTTCAGGATGACGGTGAGCAGCATGACAGAACAACTTCAGGATGACGGTGAGCAGCATGACAGAACAACTTCAGGATGACGGTGAGCAGCATGACAGAACAACTTCAGGATGACGGTGAGCAGCATGACAGAACAACTTCAGGATGACGGTGAGCAGCATGACAGAACTACTTCAGGATGACGGTGAGCAGCATGACAGAACTACTTCAGGATGACGGTGAGAAGCATGACAGAACAACTTCAAGATGACGGTGCAGCAGCAAGAAAGAATAATTTCAGGATGACGATGCAGCAGCGTGACAAAACAACTTCAGGATGACGGTGAGCAGCATAACAGAACAACTTCAGGATGACGATGAGCAGCATGACAGAACAACTTCAGGATGACGGTGAGCAGCATCACAGAACAACTTCAGGATGACGGTGAGCAGCATGACAGAACAACTTCAGGATGAGGGTGAGCAGCATGACAGAACAACTTCAGGATGACGATGAGCAGCATGACAGAACAACTTCAGGATGACGGTGAGCAGCATGACAGAACAACTTCAGGATGACGGTGAGCAGCATGACAGAACAACTTCAGGATGACGGTGAGCAGCATGACAGAACTACTTCAGGATGACGGTGAGAAGCATGACAGAACAACTTCAAGATGACGGTGCAGCAGCAAGAAAGAATAATTTCAGGATGACGATGCAGCAGCGTGACAGAACAATTTCAGGATGACGGTGAGCAGCATGACAGAACAACTTCAGGATGACGGTGAGCAGCATGACAGAACAACTTCAGGATGACGGTGAGCAGCATGACAGAACAAATTCTGGATGACGGTGAGCAGCATGACAGAACAACTTCAGGATGACGGTGAGCAGCATGACAGAACAACTTCAGGATGACGGTGCAGCAGCATGACAGAACTACTTCAGGATGACGGTGAGCAGCATGACAGAACAACTTCAGGATGACGGTGCAGCAGCATGACAGAACAACTTCAGGATGATTGTGCAGCAGCATGACAGAATAATTTCAGGATGACGGTGCAGCAGCAAGACAGAATAACTTCAGGATGACGGTGCAGCAGCAAGAAAGAATAATTTCAGGATGACGGTGCAGCAGCAAGAAAGAATAATTTCAGGATGACGGTGCAGCAGCAAGACAGAATAATTTCAGGATGACGGTGCAGCAGCAAGAAAGAATAATTTCAGGATGACGGTGCAGCAGCAAGAAAGAATAATTTCAGGATGACGGTGCAGCAGCAAGACAGAATAATTTCAGGATGACGGTGCAGCAGCAAGAAAGAATAATTTCAGGATGACGGTACAGCAGCAAGAAAGAATAATTTCAGGATGACGGTGCAGCAGCAAGACAGAATAATTTCAGGATGACGGTGCAGCAGCAAGAAAGAATAATTTCAGGATGACGGTGCAGCAGCAAGACAGAATAATTTCAGGATGACGGTGCAGCAGCAAGACAGAATAACTTCAGGATGACGGTGCAGCAGCAAGAAAGAATAATTTCAGGATGACGGTGCAGCAGCAAGAAAGAATAATTTCAGGATGACGGTGCAGCAGCAAGACAGAACTACTTCAGGATGACGGTGCAGCAGCAAGAAAGAATCATTTCAGGATGACGGTGCAGCAGCAAGACAGAACAACTTCAGGATGACGGTACAGCAGCAAGACAGAATAACTTCAGGATGACGGTGCAGCAGCAAGACAGAATAATTTCAGGATGACGGTGCATCAGCAAGATAGAATAATTTCAGGATGACGGTGCAGCAGCAAGAAAGAATAATGTCAGGATGACGGTGCAGCAGCAAGACAGAATAACTTCAGGATGACGGTGCAGCAGCATGTGAATTGGACTACAGTGGCTCGGCTAGTAATTCCAATAGTATTCTAAGGATTGGAAGTTATTGCCGCATGTTGTCGCGTTGTTGTCTGATAGTTTGCCTCTATTGGTCAATCTAAAGCAAAGGTTCATTAACTTTATACATCATAGTTTAAACCACAGTCACTACTGTCATATCTTTTATGAACGCAACATGTATGAGGACGGATCTGTTAGTGATATTGGCCGCACGTGACCAACGAAAGGATATATGATGTGAGTGTTTTATCTGACTTGATAGAAATAAGAAATGGTGCATGCAACAATAATTTTACTAAGATGTTAACGAAGTTATTACTGAAATAACTGTGTTTCAAATATTGTACTTTAGATAAGTAAAGGGTAACATTTGGCATTAAAAATGGTAATGAAAACATAAATTGTTTTGACATTATCATATTAAATCTACATTATTCGTTTGCCAAAGCTATTGCGCGTCCCTTAGTTATATACTATACTAAGCTGTGAACAATATATGGCCACGATCATGCAATATAAAAACAAATCCGCTTGGTCTCCTCTTAATTGCCTAATATAGATTTAACAAGATTTGCCACCCAGGCCCAGATGGAAAGTGGACACGGAAGCCATCGGCTTATATAGAGTTGTTTTTATAAACATGTAACCCGCCCTCCTGAGATTTTTGTCAATCTTGTTTTTAAACAATTTAACGCTGCTAGCAGTTACACAATCCGTAGACAATGTGGTCCATTCATTTATTGTCCTCTGTAAGAACGAGTACTTCCTGATATCAAATCTACACTGATCCTTTACTAATTTTACCTTTTGTCGTATAGTTCTACTATCTTTCTTGAGTGAGATATATTATACATATTTCTATCAACATTTCCATACCCATTCAATAACTTAGCAATTTCAATCTGATTTCCTCTTAAATTCATTGTCTCCAGGGTTGTTAAACCACATTCTTTTAGGCGTTCTTCATAATTAAGGTCTCTCAGTTCTGGAATCATTTTAGTTGCTCTCATCTGTATTCGTTCAAGCGTATCTATATCCTTCTTACCATATGGCTTATATACATGGATACAGTATTCTAAATGAGTTCTAACTATTGCTTTATACAAAGGCATAATTAGGTTTTTTTACTTGTATGTTATGTTTCTCCTAATCAACCCAATAATCTTTGATGTGGCACTTTATCAAAAGCTTTCTCAAAATCTAAGTAGTTAATTTCTACTGGCGATCCCTCGCCTATCCACTTAGTTATTTTTTAAATAAAAATAGCATATTTGTTGACATTAAATTAGTAATGTATGCCTAACAAGGAAGTCCATCGCATGGTCTTTAATTAAACTTTGTAGTAATTTACAAATCGCTGACGTTAAACTCGTAGGTCTGTAATTCTCTCGAACCTTTTTTAAATAATGTTATAATGTTTGCTTCTTGTCATTCAAAAGGAACACATCCCTCTTCTAATGAAAAGTTGAATACTCTTGCCAGTGGTATACTGATTTGTTCTACTGTTTTCATTAGTAGTTTCGGAGGAATTCCATCCACTCCCGGCGATTTATTATCCTTTATTGCCTTTATTTTCTTAGCTACCATTTGTGGAGTTACAGTTAACTAAATAGTCAGATTTAGCGTCCTGAAATTTAACATATGGAACTGGTAATGAAATAATATCCTCTGTAGTAAACACTGAACTGAAGTAAACATTTAGGTCTTCTTCCATCCTTCCTCCAAACTTTGTGATATTATATTTCCAGCACTGTATTCTAGAGGTCCGACCATTTTGTTTACTTCTGACGTATGCATAACATCTATTGCTGTAATTTGTTATGCTACATGCTAGTTTTGCTCATAGCTTCTTTCAGATTGTCTAATTTCAGTCGTGGATGTTGCATTAAATGCCTCTTTGTAATTTGCATAGTCTTCATACTATTTGGTACTCCTATGAACCCTAGTTTGGTTGAACACTATTTTACTAATAGCATGTTTTGACAAGTGTTTCTTTCTATACCGTTTTCCGTGTATATTCAAGGGAACAAATGGTACTCTCAATTTCATATTTTAAAATGCTTCTCATATTTTTATAGTTATATTTGTGGAAGTTTCTCCTGTACGTTTTTTATTTTTACTTTCTGATTTTACATTGATGTCAAATGTATTTTCGATTAATATCACTGTTACCCAACGGTTCATGTATGTTTACATTGTCCACTAATTCTTTTTGTGATGATCAATCTATGTATAAAAAGTATCTCCCCTGGTTGGTTCTAGCACGTGCTCTCTAGATATTTCCATTGTATGTGACCATGGTTAAAATCTTTCATTACGATACATTCTCCTTTAGTCACTTCCTTTATGGCGTTTTGTGTTTTCTTCGTTTATGTTTGGACTTTGTTAAACTAATCCAATAGTTAATGTTGAATTTCCTGAAACTAGTTTGCATCAGACAGCTTCATTGCAAGTATATGATTGAAGAAATCAGACTGGATGGTTAAAATGAGTAATATTTTGTTCGTATTTATTTACTTACACTCAATTTACCTTTTTCTTCCCGTGACGTTTCGACTGCTATCAGCAATTTTCTTCAGACGACTACCGCTATATGGCGACACGTTAGTCATTTTACGCAGAGGTATCACTCTGGTGACACGTCTGAAGAAGATTGCTGATAGCTGTCGAAACGTCACGGGAAGAAATAGGTAAACTGACTGTGAAATAAATAAAAATATTACTCATTTGAACCATCCAGTCTGATGAGCATCTTCACGCATATACCCTCAAACAACAGAATTGAAACAGTGAAGAAACTACGCAAATTAGAATGATTAGAGCAAAACATCGTTCGTCACCAAACGGTGCAGGGACGAAAATGTCGCTCCCCCAGTCTACGAATCAAATGCATTATAAACACGAAACGAACCTTTTGCATCATAGAAAGGTCCTGATAAGAAAAAGAATCCGAGTAATTAAAAACAAATTGGATAGTTACAAATAAGAGAAAGACAATACTGAAGACGAATTGTTTATGCAGTTGACTAGCAACATCAAGGACAGCGTGCGGTCACACCAGGCGCGAGTACACGAGACGTTGTACAAGAACACAAAATGGCGACATCACCAAAAGCTGGAACGTTGGAAGCAACACACAATACATAGAGACTGCCTTCTACCAGATGAACAACTTAAGAAGTGGTTAGTCAATATCTCGCAGTAAGAACTTACTGACGCAGAAACGAATGTTCTCGAGAAAGGACTATAGAGCCTAAATAAATTCCAATAGAAGAATATATAGTAGCTACTGAACAGGCTTGCTCCATGCTACCACAGACAGAAGCAGAAAGCTCACGAGCAGACATAAAAGGGATTTTGAAAAGAGCGAAGTCTCCCAAATCCAACATAACAAAGAAGAGAGAAACGCATTAAAATCACTCGGCAAAAATTAAACAATCATCATTTTTCCAGCGGACACCATGTAAAAATTCAAGACAAAACATTCAAGACACTTGGCAGATGAATGGAAATCATTGACCCTACACGAAGATGAAATGTTCACGTCCCGTGATGTTGTGTCTCTCTTCATTAACACTCGTATACCTAAGACTACGGAGATAATCAAGACCATACTACAGAAAGACATAACCTTAAAGGGGGGGTGAAGCACTCGAACAACCATAGCCCAAACATAATAACATACCATTTACAGTATATATCACCCTTATATGATGGGCGCAACGCCACGGTAATTTTGTAATATCCTTTTTAACTTTGCCATTATCTTCGCTGGGCGGCGCCATATTGCTCTGCGGGGGGCTCAGCGGCAGAGTGGTTTGAGTACGAGCTCCTGGTACCGCGTTCACACAGTAAAAACCTCTCGGAAAAACGGCCGAAACGCATGGAAAATCGAATAAAAAGAAAACTGGTGTGCACTGGATGGCTCCTGGATATATCAACTAGTACTACAAATGCAAGGAAAAAACTTTTGATCGACTTCCGAGGAAGATTTTGCAGCGGAAAAGGTGGTTGCAAATGCGGAAATTGCCGTGTCCGCCAGCCGCAGGCTCTGCGAGTGACCACTTTTCCGATGCAGATTACAAGACAAAAGACTATGTGATGAGCATGGACAGACGGTGAGTATCAAGATGTCATTCTTGGTCAAAGACACCGTTCCATCTTAGATCTTTTTTTTCGCATATGACCATGCATCTACAGACTATTCTGTGACAAGGAAACGTCAGATATCAGAGGGCAGAGCGATGCGTAGGAAGCGACGAGCCGAAACCAGGTTAGTAAATTGGATTACCGTTACCATTGTGACTTATCACTACGATCACAATATAGTTCCACCCCAATAAGCACAGCTGTGCTTCAACGTCAACATATATATGACCCACAGTAAATCGAAATGTATGAATACAATAAAGTGCGAGTAAGTGTTAATAGTTTGATATAATTACGAGTGTTTTCCAATCCGCCGATTTATTTTCGATGTGGCCGTACTCAAAACAATAACAATAACTCAGTAAGTGTGGCCGTACTCAAAACAATAACAATAACTCAGTAAGTGCTACAGGATGTACTGCAGCCTTATAACATGGGCCATGGCGTATGTACTAGGCAAAATTATTCAAGAAAATAATTTGATATTATTTATTGACAGTCATAATTAAGTCTCGTACTCCTGTGTTCTAAATGCCTAGAGAGCAAGCGGCAAGCGTAAGGCTAAGCCTGGGGGGGGGGGGGTTAGATGCATGGGAGAAACACGACCAAAAGACAGTATAGACTATAGTGCAACAGAAGCCTACTGTTGCTGTTTACATTTCAAATTCTTTATGGAAATATTTAAAATATACAAATACTTTCATTGTGATTAAGTGCAAATGCAGTTACAAAAACGTTTTAAAAATATTTAAGTAAAATGCATTTCACCCATGCAATGTCTAGCTGGAAAGGAAACTAACTAAGGCATCGTCATCTACCCAGTTGAACACTGTCAGATTACATGTCTGCTTTTTATAATGACACTTTACAATTTCTGTCTGAATTCTTGTGACTTGACAATAAGGCAAAATTATATAAAATTAATTTGCTTTATTGATCAGATTAAACCCCACATGTAATAACCGGAAGTTCATAGAGATGTATTAATTACATTTTATTCTAAGTCGACTGATAACACTGTAATGAATATCGTGGGGGGAGGGGGCAACTGTCGGCAACCCACAATAGTATTAGTACAAGCTATACATATGAAGGAAGTATATCAGGCATGGGGTCAATTCTGTTTTGTCAATTCCAAAAAATCAGTTCTAATTCCGCCTTGCAAAAAATCAATTCCAACTGTTAAAATCCTAGGCTAAAGAAAAATTCAAATCCAATTCGTTTTAACACAGTTTTATTTGTCATGTGTGCACAATCATATTTAATTAGATATGATTAAAAAAGTATTGTTCGTTAAATGCACACACACACGCACACGCACACGCACACGCACACGCACACGCACACGCACACGCACACGCACACGCACACACACACACACACACACACACACACATATATATCAGGTTTGCCATAAAAAAAACTTTAAAATGGCATCCAGCCATTTCATATGTACTTTCTGCTGCGACACCTCTCCTGGATTTTTGCTAACAAAACCAGACATTTTGGACAGCCCTGGACAGTTGGGTCATTAATCTGAGTTTTGAACAGTTTCCCCTGTTTATATCGGGTCCAGGTCATTTGCCCCCCTTCCGGACATTTGCCCCTTTGTCACTTGCCCCCCAGACATTAGCCCCTTGCCTTATTCAAAATCTGGACATTTGCCCCCTGTCCGTAGCTTCTGGATTATTTGTAAGTTGTTTTTAAGAAATGTTTTTTTAACTTATTTTTTTATTTCTGAACATGAATTCAAGATATATATTACCCTAATTGCAATTAATGTTCTTTGTGCCAGATCAGCCAAGTAAATTACTTTATGTAGTTGGAGATGATCCTGTAATCAAAGGATTATCTTTATTGCAATTGTGGAAGAAGCCAGTGACATTAGGACCTGGACATGTTAGGACAATTGAGGATATTTGAAAGAATCCATCTCAACAAGGTTTCTTTTGAATTGCATTTACCATGGAGAGTTGGAGTGATTCCATTTTCCTATAAAACTGGATGCACAAGCCAGAGTTGTCAGAATTCACTTATAACTTCACCATGGAAATTACTACTAGCATTTGAGGAGGTCAGAAGCTATGTTTTGAGTGTCATTCCTACACCAAGAAGGGGAACCAACAAGATTACTCTTCATTGGGAGTGAAGCCAGCATCGATCCTGATCATGCAAGGGTGCTGTGGTCACTGATCTGATCTCCAGATCCAGAATGTGATCAACAAGACTGCCTGCAACCATGATGGTGACACGGCACAGATAGAAGCTGCCAAGGTCCGTGAGGACCTGAAAACTAAGGCAGCTAATACCAGGGGCACTCCAAACCAGCTGATCTCTGACTCGTTACTGTCCACCACTGTTTGTGGAAGCATCACCCCAAGAACCCATCTTCCACCACTGATCTGACTATCAATGATACCTGGAAGACAACTGGTGACAAGATCATCTCATACACACTCCAGGGGATAGGCCATTGCATTAGGCTAAAGTGACTTCGACTTGTCATTGAATGTTATGTTATTGTAGTAATAATGATAAAACTGCAAACTGATTTTCACTTGTCAACTATCATAGAAAAAAGGGGCAGATGTCCGGGGGGGAGGAGCAAATATACTAGGAGGCAGATTTATATCGCTATCAGTTGTGGTATCATTGATATTTCATCAAATTTACTGGAAAGTTTGAGTCTTCATCATCCTAATCTCCAACATGTATTCTCCATGGGGACATTTTTAATTACTACAAAGCATTGTACAGGTGACCAGTGACATGTTTAGTATGGGAAACTTGTGGGCTGAACATTAGGCTAGGGGCTGCATTCAAGTGGGGCAGGCTTCCACTCTCACACAAAGGGAATGAGCAGGCAGGTGCCCTTAATTGGCAATCTCTGTAAATAAACCTTGTACACTGAGAAAGAAAATGAGGCCTGAATGGTCTGATTTTGGTTTTACTGTCTGTTACAGTAACTTAGTATTTATTTTTGATGCAAATGCTTGATTATATTGTTCTTGGTCACAATGTTTATATTATCTACTTAGATTTTCAGAAAGCTTTTGACAAAGTGCCACATCAAAGATTACTACTTAAATTAAAAGCCCATGGTATCGGGGACAGCATAACTGACTGGATAGAACAATGGCTGACTGACAGAAGACAACGAGTTGTAGTAGATGGAGAAGTTTCAAATTGGAAATCGGTTTTGAGTGGGGTACCTCAAGGATCAGTATTAGGACCTATATTATTCTTAATTTATATCAATGACTTGGACGACAGTATAACAAGTAACGTACTGAAATTTGCGGATGACACAAAACTGTTTAGAAAGGTTAATACTGATGGTGATAAACAACATTTACAAAACGATCTAGACAGATTAGTGAAATGGTCTGAGAAATGGCAGATGTTGTTCAATTTTGGGAAATGTAAATGCCTACATACAGGACATAGGAACTTGAATGTAAACTATAAAATGGGAGATACTGTTCTGGGTACTACTGTAAAAGAAAAGGACTTAGGAGTTACAATAAGCGCTGATATGAAAGTTTCAGAGCAGTGTGGTATTGCAGCTTCAAAGGGTAATCAAATTCTTGGATTGATTAGAAGAAATATAACATACAAGGGAAAAAAGTTAATTATACCTCTTTATAAAGCAATAGTTAGACCTCATTTAGAATACTGTATACAAGCATGGAGACCATATCGTAAGAAAGATATAGATACGCTTGAACGCATACAAAGGAGAGCAACTAAAATGATTCCAGAACTGAGAGACCTTAGTTATGAAGAACGCCTGAAAGAATGTGGTTTAACAACTCTAGAGACAAGGAGGTTAAGAGGAGATCAGATTGAAGTTTTTAAGATATTGAATGGGTATGAAAATATTGATAGAAATATGTTTTTCTCACTCAAGAAGGATAGCAGAACTAGAGGACATGAGGTAAAATTAGTAAAGGATCAATGTAGATTGGACATCAGGAAGCACTCGTTCTCACAGAGGACAATAAATGAATGGAACAAATTGTCTACAGATTGTGTAACTGCTAGCAGCGTGAATATGTTTAAAAACAAGGTTGACACATATCTCAGGAGGGCGGGTTATAAGTAGATGAACATTGTTGGACTCTCGATAAGCCAATGGCTTCCTTGTCCACTTGCCATCTGGGCCTTTGGCTTGGATGGCAAATCTTGTTAAATCTTGTTAAATCTTGTTAATACCAGAGTAGACAGTGTCTATGCTGTAATGTTGACAACTTCCTGGCTGTTACCAGGGTGACATGCTAATAGCAGACAAATATGATTTTTAAAGTAATATAAGTAAATATAAGGGTAAATATTAACAGTATCAAGTCAATAATTCCAACAAAATCAATTCCAATTCCCAAAAAATAAATTTTGGGGAAAAAAAATTCCAATTAAAAAAAAATGTTGAAGTCAATTCCAATTCCGGAACTGGAATTGAGGGTCAGTTCCAATTCCGGAATGGAATTGACCACATGCCTGAAGTATATTCATGACAATATCTTGTCTCTGTGTACTACAGCAACAGTCATGAACAGTATAATTGAATTGAAACAAGCTTATGTCTGTGGGGCTTTTGTCGGGAGGGGCTTTTGTCCATGCACCATACTATCTAGCAGATGCTTTCAGTATAATACCTAATAATTATATATATATATATATATTTACATATATACATATATATATATATATATATATATATATATATATATATATATATATATATATATATATATATATATATATATATATATATATACGTGGGGGCAGGTATGTGTGTGTGCGTGCAGCATTTATAAGGTAAAGATGTCACAAGCATAGATCTGCATTTGGTCCAATAACAATATTCATGCATTATGTTATCTAAATCGAGTGTCAGATATAAAATAAGGAACCCCATAGAAAGTGTACCTATGGGTCCATATTTTGTTATGGAATTTTGACCTCCCTGGCCCATTGAAAACAGTGCAATGTTGATTAGATAATATAATGCACTTTGGAGCTAGGATGCTACAATTTTGGTTACATGCGTTTGGTTATGTTACCAGTGGCATTCGTCAAACTGACCAAACAGATTAATTAAAAACATTAAGAGATCAGTGAAAGACCCATTGGTTGAATTAACATGGCTCCATAGGGAAAATGCTTTTCCCTGTGGTCGATTACTTTATACATTCTATATGACACTGGCACTCTTATATTCTAAAAATAATATATACAAGAGAAAGTTTCTCACATTGTGATTCATTTTTATTATGCAAAAGATGAATTTTGTAAATTTTCAAGTCACTGTATGTGTAATCTTTTCAGATGAAGGATTCACCATTGGTTCGTACAAGTACAAGTTTTGAAGCATCCAGCACTACGGGTGATGCCGTCAATCTTTACATTACGGATGTCACCTTTAGTGCCATCACTGCTACTACTGCTGTGGCACCACATACAACTGATGCTGAAATGCAAATCGATCCGGCAACGATATTTCAAGTGCGACACTTCGCGAATGCTGCTGTAGTCACGGATGACATTATTGCACCAATGAACGTTGATCGTGACTACTGCTATGTGAAGCTTCCATCAGATTCAGTGAGAATAGAGACATTGGCGCAGATGATACACACTATGTGATAACAGCGACATAACCGAGGGTGACTCAAGCAGCTCCGACACCTATGAGAAAGAGAAGAAGTTTGTCATTCGTGAGAAAAACTTATGTCACTTTTCTGCACCTGCCACACACCAAACAGCCATAAACTGTGACACAGGTTGTACTCATGTCTGATCTATCAGCCAAGGTCTTTCGGATACTGGGGTGTCTGTCAGGAAAGTGTGCTGATTTCTACCCCTGGATGAGTGAAAGGTGAATTGAATATGTTAGGTGTACATGTACTATCAGTCAGAATAAGTAGTGTATTGGTGTATATTTAGTGCCAGTAGTGTATTGGAACAGATGGTTGGTGTGCAAGTACTATCAGTCAGAACAAGTAGTGTATTGATACATATGATTGGTGTACATTTACTGTCAGTACAAGTAGTGTATTTGGTAGAGAATGATACGCTTGGTTTACATTTGCTGTCGGTAGGAACAAGTAGTAGATTCAGTCAGAACAAGTAGTATATTGGATACACATGATTGGTGTACATTTACTGTCAGAAGAAGTAGTGAAATGGTGCAGATTCCAGAATGAGATCATTGGTGTACATTTACTGTTGGTAGGAACAAGTAGTGTATTGGTATGCATGACTGGTGTACGTTTACTGTCAGTCAGAACAAGTAATATTGTTACACATGATTGGTGTACATTTACTGTCCAATCAAAAACAAGTAGTCTATTGCCATTGGTACAGATGATGATGGTGAAACAGTTAAAATGCCTTGGCTTTATAAAGATTAATTATTTCCTAAGCTAAACTACCAGTATATTTGATATGTTGTGGCATAATAATGATGTGTGTAACTGTGATATCCATGTTCCAGGTTGTATTTCCCGGTGGTAGAAGTCACTGTTTTTAGTCAATGTTTAGTCTTGGTTTCAGTCATTCTAGTTAGCCTTATTTCTTTGGTAATTGTTTTTCTATGTGAATAAACTGTTGATATATTTTATGTTGGTCTCAATATAAATGAAATTGTGTGTAGTGACATGCAAGATGCTGCAGGTAACATTTTTGTTGACAGAAGTGGGATATGGATAAGAAGGCATTCACATCATTCAGTTATTAATATTTTAGTGGGAATTTTTGTAGCTTTCCAGGTTGTTTTTCGACCTGTTGCATACTGTGGGTGCCTCACAATTTGTCTATATCAGACTATCAGTACACTCACCTGTGTCAGGTCAATCTCCATAGCTAAACTTTCCATTAAGTCAATTCGGTTGGGAATAGACATCACAGATCCTTCCCACATCACAGGATGGGATTACTTGCCTTGCCTTTCCTGAGCCTGAAATATAATTTGTCAGGGTTAGTTGATAGCACTAATTCCATAATTATCATAATAGTTGCAAAACTGTGAACATTACATACTGTCAGTAGTTAATTATTGTTATTTAAATGATTACATTGCACCAAACAACAAGGTGTTGTGGTGTGCTACAGGGAGGGGTGATTACAAGTACGAATATTAATGTAATCATGATTACAGTAATTATTGCAATCACAATTACTAATGTAGTCATGATTACAATCATTATTACAATCACGATTACGGTAACATTTAAGAATATATATATATTCACATAATGAATTAAATAAACCCTCATGTTATTATTGTCATCAATGTTATTCAACACAAAATCAAACACAATATTAAAATACAGTCACGGTACACTTCATTAGATTAGATACAAAATAAAGAGAAAAGCCTGCTTGCATTACCATTGTAGTTCGGACCTCGCCCTCGGGCTAGGTAAAAGAAATATGCAGAAAAAATATGATTATTAAAATGGCAATGATTCGATAACAATTGAATTACTGACCTGCTAGCTATAGGGCGAATCAATGAGTCGGCACGCAAATCATGCAATGACAGCAGACCAACATCTAGCACCGCTCTGTTTGTGCATATCACTACAAAATCATCGTCTTCGCCTTCGTACGGTGATGCAAGCACCAACGCGGTCGGGCACACGGTGCTGCAGAGCCATAGCCATAGCCTAGCCCGGGCCTAGGCATGGTAGATTCCTCGGCGCAGCATGATGACTCGACGTAAACGTGCGCAGACATCGGGACGCAATTTCCACAGGTTCACCACATCACATTACATAGTCAGGAATCGTTGACAGTCAAAGCGCTGTTGTAATTTTTCTTGAATCCAACGTCAACAAAGGCGAAGCCGACCTGTCACCTGGGCTGGAGTCTGGAGCGTGACTCGCACACTCGGTGACACTTTACGACTGTCAACGGTTGTTTCCGTGTGGCCTGTCGAACTAGACTCTTCGTCTGTGGTTTCCATTTCTCCAAAGATAGACAACTATTACGGAAGTTCAGTAAACCACTAATCGCTAGTAGCAGATCTGGTAAAACTGTCACAAGCGATGCATCCATCTTGTCAACAAGTAAAAAATAGTTCCGGTATTCCGTTATCGCATATTCTCGTTGGTTAGCGTCTCGTGTGTTCGAGAAGTGCGGCGTTTTCCACGATTTTTGGCGTGTTTTGTTGTAATTTCTTTAACTTTTTTATTTGGAACGAACAAAAACGCTATTTTGTTGACGTGTGTAAACACTTGTATATAGAACAGAGACCCATATCTTTTTTTTCGCTCCAGAATGCCTATTTACGAAATAAATCGCAAAAAATCGAAAATTTACATTGATTAGATATACGCGACTCAAACCACTCGTTTCGACAACAAGATGGCGATACGCAGTGATGTATTTTGTCGATTTTTGTCTCGAACAAAATCAGTTTTTCAGTTTATCTCATAAATTAGCAGGTATCTGTCACCATTAATGCATAGTTAGATAATATATATTTAAATATACGGCATAAAAAAAAATTGCTTCAGTTCCCCTTTAACAGACAGGACGAGACTGGAAATAGAAGACATCGTGGCACAATTGGACTTTGTTCTGAGCACAACTTACTTCAGAAACACGGTACACCACGGGTAGCTCAGTGTCCCCCATCGTCGCCAACCTCTTGGGTAGCTCAGTGTCCCCCATCGTCGCCAACCTCTTGGGTAGCCAAGTGTCCCCCATCGTCGCCAACCTCTTGGGTAGCTCAGTGTCCCCCATCGTCGCCAACCTCTTGGGTAGCTCAGTGTCCGCTATCGTCGCCAACCTCTTGGGTAGCTCAGTGTCCCCCATCGTCGCCAACATCTTGGGTAGCTCAGTGTCCCCCATCGTCGCCAACCTCTTGGGTAGCTCAGTGTCCCCCATCGTCGCCAACCTCTTGGGTAGCCCAGTGTCCGCTATCGTCGCCAATCTCTTGGGTAGCTCAGTGTCCCCCATCGTCGCCAACCTCTTGGGTAGCTCAGTGTCCCCCATCGTCGCCAACCTCTTGGGTAGCTCAGTGTCCCCCATCGTCGCCAACCTCTTGGGTAGCTCAGTGTCCCCCATCGTCGCCAACCTCTTGGGTAGCTCAGTGTCCCCCATCGACGCCAACCTCTCCAGGGAACATCTGGAACAAGAGGCTATTGCCACAGCCCCGATCAGCTGCCGACATAGAATGTGGAAATGTTATGTAGATGACATACTAGAAGAGAAGACAGGGATGACGCAACACCTGACCGACCATCTAAACAGAGTGGTCGAGACATACAGCATCACATTCACGCACGACAAATACAGAGAAGGAACGATATCATTTTTGGACACTTTACTAGGGAGGAAGGAATCGGGAGAGGTGAAACTACTAATCTTCCGAAAGAATACACACACATACCAATACCTAAACTTTTCCTAACACCATCCATTATATCAGAAGATGGGAGTGATCCGTACGTTACTAAGCATATGCGAAACACTTGTGACAGAGGAGGAAGATAAACAGAAAGAAAGAGAACACATCAATGAAGGTCTAACGAGATGCTGGTATCCACAATGGACCATATCATCAGTACATAGAAAGATGAAAACAAAGAAGGAAAATAACGTCATGAAAAAGACAAAGGCATGGTTGTATTTCCAAACCACATCACGGATCATGAAGAAATACAAGGTGAACACAGCAATGAAGCCTCACAACACCAACAAGAGGTCACTAGTAAGACCAAAAGACAAAGTCGAACCACGAAAGTTGTACGAAGGGGTGTACTCCATAACGTATAAGAAGTGTAGTGCCATATACATCGGAGAAACGAAACGTACCATAGGAAACCGCATCAAAGAACACAAAGAAGACACCGAGAAAGCATCTGGTAGCAGAACTTACACCAGCAGCAACAGAAAAACATCGAAAAAACAGTCATAAATCAGCTATCACATGATTCAACATAATCACATCGTAGACTGGGAGGGGGTCAAATTTGTAGACAGAGAGTCGAACTGGAGAAAAAGAGGCATCGAAGAAGCGATATGGATAAGAAAAACCAAAGACAGCATGAATCGAGATGCCGATAGCGACTCTCACATGTCTACGATGATCTCCTGAACGGCCACCCAGGGCGTGGCCGCCCAGGGCGCGGCCGCAGAGTGATACGACTGCGTAGAATGACTACCGTGTCGCCATCTAGCAGTAGTCGTCTGAAGATTGCTGATAGCAGTCGAAACGTCACGGGAAGAAAAAGGTAAACTGACTGTGAAATAAGTAAACATATTATTCAGTTTCATTGCAATCTGCTTCCCTTTCTAATTTTATTTCGTAACCCTGAATAGATTCTATAACATATAAAATAACTCCTCCTTCTCTTCTTCTTCTTAATCGATCTCTCCTAAACATTGCGTATTCTGTCAATCCTAATTCAGCATCTGTTATGTCTATGTTGGCCCGTGATTCGGTTATTCTAATGATGTAAGTATCTTCTACCATCATGTTTAATTTTCTTATGTACTGCGTTCCTTGCATTTAAACAACACGCAAGCCTAAAGGTTGACAGTAGCTGAATGGCAAACTGGCACAATTGCGATACAGTACATCATTGAACACCGTAACGTCGTGTACACTGTTATGAAAAGCGATAGCCACAACATTGACATAGTATTGATGTTGCACAATCACAAAAAAAACATATTGGCATATATTGTCATCAAGGGAACTGCAATGGCAAGGAAATGAATTATGTTTGAAACAGTAATTCAGATGGGAGCAATTATATGAGCATGTGTAAATGATAGATATGTGAGTAGGTGTAAACGTCAGATAGGCCAGCGCCTCTTACGTCATTGTGCTAATGGCATAGTCAGTAGTGGCAAATCTACCTTAATATATCACAATAATATAAAGCAATATAGACAATATCAGTTGTATCTTATCCGAAATGTGCTGTAGAATGAAACAAAGTCACGAAGAATTGAGGCTTGCTATGCCAACCACCTAAGTATTGTTTTATTATGAAAATAATGAAATTCCAATACCAAGGAACTATTCGTGATATCATATGAATGTCGGTGTCCATTTATATATAAACTGTTATTAATTTGTTACATTACCGTGGTGATCCAATGTCAAGGTTGTGTGCAACATTCAGGTCCAATGCTAAACAAATGCTGTGTTGGAATAGTTCCACAGAGAAACACCTGAACGAAGCAATTGATACATCGAAATCCACTACGGGAAACTATGCTCAACACCAAGGTCATCGCGTCCTCACAATCACATGACAGACTTCAACACACACGCCTATCAAATCGTCTGCATTGTGACATGATAATCTGGAAGAAGTAACAGGCACTGCGAACGTCAAACGGACACGTTTTATACATGAATGCGCACTGCAATTACACAGAAACTTTGGAAACATGAAATTATATAGTATTTTCACTCATGAAGTAATGTAGTATTGCCACGTGAAGTGGCATAGTATTGACAAGCCTCAACAACTTGTTGTCGTGTACTGAAACCCCATATAATGCCTCCTAAGCCAACACGAAGCAGGAGTAAAACAGACGGCTCAGGGGAAGTACTTGCGCTACGAATTATCGAACTATTAAACGATGACGCGGTTCTTGCAAAAATGAAGAAAGCTCTTTACCCATGCGATCTAGCGAACAAGATCGATTCGCTGAACGCACACAAAGAAAATCTGGCCAAACAGGTAACGAAAAAGGACATACGCATCGTTGGGTCGGAGAAGGAAGTGCGCGTACTCGAAGAAAGTAACGACAACCTAGGACAATACACCAGTCGGCCTAATCTGATCATTCAAGGGTTTCCTGAGATGGGCGAGGGCGAATACACCGACGCCATTGTACTGGCAGTGACTAACGATAAGATGGGTGTCACCCCTCCACTCTCATTGCACGACATAGAGAAGAGCTACAGCTTAGGTGGAAAGGATACCGGCAGTCGAACCGTCATCGTTAGATTTCGAAAGCGAAATGGCGTTGGAATAAACAGGTATGCCAAGGGGTGAAGTGTAATGCGGTTTGATCAGTCCCAAGGACTGAATACAGCGTTGTATATGAACGTACCTTTCCTGAACGAGGACTTGACTGGGCGAAATTCGAAACTTGCGTTCGAAACGATTAAGCTATAGAAAATAAAAAACTGGTGAACTGTTGGATGTTCAACGGGAAATTCATGATGAAGGACCTGGCAAACAAGGTAAACGAAATAACATCCGATAAATACCTTCTTCTATATTAAGACAACAACAGTTTATACGGTGCCATCACTTCTTATATAATAACATGTATGGACTGGGCTGTATACCAGTGACCACTGATTCATTGTCAACACGGACTGCCCCACTAACCCACTACTCAAGAGTTCCCAATTACCAAACGACCAGCTCTGTTTAGCCCATTGGGTGGCTTAGTTGCCGCGGAATTGCAAAGTTAACATTGCGCAGCACAGTATCTGGTAATGTGCAACACAGTATCTGGTGAGCCTGCGCATGAGCATTCCTGCATGTGTTGGTGCCCCTATGTGTGACTAGACAAACCACATTTGTTATTATTACCAGTTGCTATTTAACAAGATTTAACAAGATTTGCCATCCAAGCCAAAGGCCCAGATGGCAAGTGGACAAGGAAGCCATTGGCTTATCGAGAGTCCAACAATGTTCATCTACTTATAGCCTGCCCTCCTGAGATATGTGTCAACCTTGTTTTTAAACATATTCACGCTGCTAGCAGTTACACAATCTGTAGACAATTTGTTCCAATCATTTATTGTCCTCTGTGAGAACAAGTGCTTCCTGATGTCCAATCTACATTGATCCTTTACTAATTTTACCTCATGTCCTCTAGTTCTGCTATCCTTCTTGAGTGAGAAAAACATATTTCTATCAATATTTTCATACCCATTCAATATCTTAAAAACTTCAATCTGATCTCCCCTTAACCTCCTTGTCTCTAGAGTTGTTAAACCACATTCTTTCAAGCGTTCTTCATAACTAAGGTCTCTCAGTTCTGGAATCATTTTAGTTGCTCTCCTTTGTATGCGTTCAAGCGTATCTATATCCTTCTTACGATATGGTCTCCATGCTTGTATACAGTATTCTAAATGAGGTCTAACTATTGCTTTATAAAGAGGTATAATTAACTTTTTTCCCTTGTATGTTATGTTTCTTCTAATCAATCCAAGAATTTTATTACCCTTTGAAGCTGCAATACCACACTGCTCTGAAACTTTCATATCAGCGCTTATTGTAACTCCTAAGTCCTTTTCTTTTACAGTAGTACCCAGAACAGTATTTCCCATTTTATAGTTTACATTCAAGTTCCTATGTCCTGTATGTAGGCATTTACATTTCCAAAAATTGAACAACATCTGCCATTTCTCAGACCATTTCACTAATCTGTCTAGATCGTTTTGTAAATGTTGTTTATCACCATCAGTATTAACCTTTCTAAACAGTTTTGTGTCATCCGCAAATTTCAGTACGTTACTTGTTATACTGTCGTCCAAGTCATTGATATAAATTAAGAATAATATAGTTCCTAATACTGATCCTTGAGGTACCCCACTCAAAACCGATTTCCAATTTGAAACTTCTCCATCTACTACAACTCGTTGTCTTCTGTCAGTCAGCCATTGTTCTATCCAGTCAGTTATGCTATCCCCGATACCATGGGCTTTTAAATTAAGTAGTAATCTTTGATGTGGCACTTTGTCAAAAGCTTTCTGAAAATCTAAGTAGATAACATCTACTGGCGATCCCACGTCTATCCACTTAGTGATTTCTTCCAAAAAACATAACATATTTGTTAAGCATGACCTCGCTTTAAGGAATCCATGTTGAGATGAATTTAATAATTTATGCTTAACGAGGAATTCCACCATATGGTCTTTAATTAACCTTTCTAATAATTTACAAATCACTGACGTTAAACTCACTGGTCTGTAATTCTCTGACTTATTTCTCGAACCCTTTTTAAATAATGGTATGATGTTTGCTTCTTTCCATTCAAACGGAACAACTCCCTCTTTTAATGACAAGTTGAATACTCTTGCAAGTGGTATACTGATTTGTTCTACTGTTTCCATTAGTAATTTTGGAGGAATCCCATCCACTCCCGGTGATTTGTTATCCTTCATTGCCTTTATTTTCTTAGCTACCAATTCTGGAGTTACAACTAACGGACCTAAATAGTCAGATTTAGCCCCCTGAAATTTAGCATCAGCAACTGGTAATGAACTAATATCTTCTTTGGTAAACACTGAACTGAAGTAACCATTTAGGTCTTCCGCCATTAAAAACCCCTGTGACATTATATTTCCAGCACTGTCTTCTAGAGGTCCAACCTTGTCTTGTACGTTTTGTTTACTCCTGACATATGCATAAAAAATTCTTGCTGTCATTTTTTATGTTACATGCTAGTTTTTGCTCATAGCTTCTTTTAGATTGTCTGATTTCAGTTGTAGCTGCATTAAGTGCCTCTTTGTATTTTGCATAGTCTTCGTCCTTTCTGGTACGCCTATAAACCCTCCACATAGTTTGTTTTAGCATTATTTTTCTAATAGCCTCTTTTGACAAGTGTTTCTTTCTACACCGTTTTCCTTGTTTTTGGAAGGGAACAAATTTATCGATGATACTCTCAATTTCATATTTTAGAATATTCCAACATTCAATTGCGGTCTTATTCATCAGCGTGTTATTCCAATCTAGCTTTGCTAAGTATTTTCTCATATCTTTGTAGTTACCTTTGTGGAAGTTTCTCTTGTACGTTTTCTTATTTTTACTTTCTGATTTTACATTGATGTCAAAATGTATTTGATTATTTAACAAGATTTAACAAGATTTGCCATCCAAGCCAAAGGCCCAGATGGCAAGTGGACAAGGAAGCCATTGGCTTATCGAGAGTCCAACAATGTTCACCTACTTATAACCCGCCCTCCTGATATATGTGTCAACCTTGTTTTTAAACATATTCACGCTGCTAGCAGTTACACAATCTGTAGA
>OY759263.1:63812761-63815261 GCA_963662155.1 Lamellibrachia columna
TTGTGTTCAGTGTTTTCTTAACGAACAATTATTTGCGTAACTGACGCATCTATTTGTGATATCAACATGCCTTGTGTTCAAGACATTATGTGTTTCATTGTTTATAAATATTTGTATGGTAAATATTAGTTTAATCCAGTCTGATCTCAGACTGACTGTTATCGGGGGCAACTGATCGAGAGGTAAATTCACGGAAATAGGTGACCGGAGTTAAATAACCGGTGGTAAATGGTCGGGTATTAGTGGCAATATACAGCGTTCAAAGTTTAATTCATAGTTTAGAATATACCCTACGTCTTTAGATCTCAGGTGCTTCAAGTTGAATGAGAGTGGTACATCATTGCAAAGGACACACTCCAATAGTGAAGAGTTGCGAGTCTAGTCAGCACATTGTAGTATTACAGTAGAGTACTCCAACGTGAGTGTTTGATGTGACTGTAGTGTTAGAGTAGAATACTCCAACGTGAGTGTTTGATGTGACTGTAGTGTTAGAGTAGAATACTCCAACGTGAGTGTTTTATGTGAATGTGAGTTTGAAAGTGGATTATTATACATGAGGTCAACGCATGCTCAACACATATGACTGAATGTCTTTGGCGCCACACGTCAGGCGTACAGAGGTACATCTGGACGAGCTGCGCAGCCGTTATTGGATCGCCCTGTCGCCTAGTCACTCGAATATATGTGGTGAAATATGTTCATAGCAGGAACACAGGAAAAGTTCTACGGGATCACTTAAATGTAGTGTTTGTGAGATTGTAAATAGCGTATGTTAATATTTGCGTTTGTGTATAGATGTAGTTAAGTTTGTGTTGTATATATGCAAAGTTAATCTTCTCTAGTAGAAAGAATCAATAATGCATTGAGAAACGAAACCGTGTTCATTTGTCAGGTGAAGCCAGAATTTATATTGCACAAAAAACTGTATATGTTTCTTAAAGAATAACATTATTTAACACTAATAATAACGCTATATGTGGATACCTATGTTGCTTTCACATTAATAAAACAATTGTCCACACAATACTGTCCTTGTTAGCTCATATGTCGGTGAAGTTGGTCATTTCATTAAGGGTGACAACGAAGTAAACAAAAGGGCTGCAATGAAATTACACGCACGCACGTACGCACGCACGCACACGGACACACACACACACACACACACACACACACACACACACACACACACACACACACACACACACACACACACACACACACACACACACACACACACACACACACACACACACACATCAGTGGCCTATTAGAATAGGGAGGCCAGTGAATGGCAAACTTAGTCAACCACCAGTTTCTCATGCTACGAAGTTATTAATGATAACATGTTTGTCCCAAAGCCAAATATGGAGGACAATGTTACAGAGTTGGTATACAATGTTACAGAGTTGGTACACAATGCTAACACCAGAGCCTGTACCAGTAACAACAGCACATTACCACGCCATATATTTATCTACGTGGATTATGATATGTAGCATAAACTCTTCTTTTTTAGTTTCTACGATGTGGGTTACCTGCATCACACAATCAGTGATAAGGGAATTGTTTTGCTTAAACGACATCTGAATCGGCTGAAATTACTCTGCATATCTGCGCTCTAAAAAAATAACACACACAAATCAGTTCGACAATATTAATATACACGGTCTCATGTGATTGCTCACCGAACGCTTAGTGTAACACAAAATACGAGAAATTACGCTTTTGCTAAGGAAAACAATATTCAAAATGTGTTTCCGCCGCTTTCCGATAGCAGTATATGTTTGTTACCAATACATTTAATTTTTATCATAACTGTGTACTCTAAATCACTTTTATTCGCGGATAAAGCGTTCCTCTATCAAGTGATACATCCCATGCTTCAATTATGATAGCCATTTACAGAATACACTTTTTTTTGGGGGGGGGGGTTTGCTGTCCGAATATATTAGATAATATTAAAGTCACATAAATCAGGTCTACCTTGTTGCAATCTGCATTACTTTCTGAAATGTAGGTATTAATAACGAAATAAAATAAAAATAACTAAAATAAGGTAATTGTTGTATTACGTCATGTCGTCGAAATATGATATTATTGCGGCATTCTAATAGGTACGATACTGCGCCCCGAATTGCTACTGCGACTGCTACTGCGGCTGCTACTGCGACTGCTACTGCGGCTGCTACTGCGGCTGCTACTGCGACTGCTACTGCGACTGCTACTGCGGCTGCTACTGCGGCTGCTACTGGGACTGCTACTGCGGCTGCTACTGCGGCTGCTACTGCGGCTGCTACTGCGACTGCTACTGCGGCTGCTACTGCGGCTGCTACTGCTACTGCTACTGCTACTGCTACTGCTACTGCTACTGCGACTGCGACTGCGGCTGCTACTGCTACTGCGACTGCTACTGCGGCTGCTACTGCGGCTGCTACTGCGACTGCTACTGCGGCTGCTACTGCGGCTGCTACTGGGACTGCTACTGCGGCTGCTACTGCGA
>OY759263.1:63817761-63862761 GCA_963662155.1 Lamellibrachia columna
TTATTATACTGTCCGCCTTTTCCTTTATTGTCGCATGGTTCTGTCCTGTGGCCAGCCACCAACCAGGTCCACAAAGACTAAAGGTCAAACACTGCTGGAAATTCGGCTACAACGACACACGTTGTACGGTTCTTGTATTGTGACATCGGGGAATCTGTCTAATGCATTACAGGTCGCACCGTCGTCTGCGTCGCTTCTTACTGCCCCATATTTTGGGCTTGGTGTTTCTTATATACCAGGTATTTCCTTGCAGAGGACACACCTAGGCTCCTACAGAATGAACGAGAGAGCCGCAGCGTCTGTGCCAGCCACATGATGTCAGAGGTGTTGTGTGTTACTAGAGATCACGTTTCCGCTGCGACTGCTCTTCCACTTGGGGTCCTTTCTGTGTATCTTCGGGAATTCCCTGGCGATTGGCACCCATTTTAACATCTGAAAAACACATTTAGCATAAGTGCTCAGTATAACTGGCTACTCTACTCCTTAGGAACAACCAGGGTGTATCGTCGTGCCGGCTACCAGGTCATGTCAATAACTGGCGTCAGTAACTGGGTAACGTGCATTATTAGAGATCGTAGCATGTGCCCAGTTTGCTGTGTTAAAGAGGCACACGCGTTGGTCAGATTTGAGTGACACTTGCCAGCAACTATCGTAGTCACTTCAAATCAAGATAGTCTAATACCTTTTAACATTTTGGAAGTAACTCTTTGTATAGAGGAGGCTACATTTATATAGATCTATCGCGCTCAGGATTATATATATAATAATAACCAGGGGATCATTGTAATAACCAGGGGATCATTGTGATTGGAGGTAAATGGGATGATATACAGACATCTGACCTATCTGTCATATCGTCTGTTAATAATTCCGTAGAATGAATGAATGATGAAATGAATAATATATATATATATATATATATATATATATATATATATATATATATATATATATATATATATATATATATATATATATATATATATATATATATATATATATATATATATATGGGTCATTCTCAAATTGCTGCACTATATTCGTTTCGACAACAAATCTGTTTTTGTAGTCACTGATCTCTTTCATATGGTTGCTTGATTATTCAGGGATATACTATGTAAGCAAGCCAGGATAAATATAATTAATAAAAATATGGCAGATATTTTATTAAGCCTATCCCGAACGATTTTGTCCGCCGTGTTACGCACATTTTGTGACCAGGTTGAAACATACCATGTTTATCCAGCATGTAAGTATCACTCTAATTTTACTTTACTGTTGTCCTAAATCACAACCGACGAGTTTTAACACAATTATGGTAATTTTGTGTGCGTGGAGGACTGACAACAATATGAAACGAATCAAAGTTTAACATAAGTACTGACTTCATATTAACTCGTGAATTAATTAAAGCAATTATGGTAATGAGTTGTGTTTTACCCAATGCTGTTCTGATATACGCATGCTAGTAGGTCAAATAAATTAAATTCCACCCGTTGCAAATTAGAATGATGTCTCTTAAAGGGCCGGTAACACGGCGGACATAGAGGTAACACGGCGGACATAGAGGTAACATGGTGGACAGGTAGGTAACACAGCTGACATAGAGGTAACATGGTGGACAGATAGGCAACATGGCGGACATATCGGTAACATGGTGGACATAGAGGTAACATGGTGGACAGATAGGCAACATGGCGGACATATCGGTAACATGGTGGACATAGAGGTAACATGGCGGACATAGAGGTAACATGGTGGACAGATAGGTAACACGGCGGACATGGAGGTAACATGGTGGACAGATAGGCAACATGGCGGACATATCGGTAACATGGTGGACATAGAGGTAACATGGTGGACATATAGGTAACACGGCGGACATAGAGGTAACATGGTGGACATAGAGATAACATGGTGGACAGATAGGTAACACGGCGGACATAGAGGTAACATGGTGGACAGATAGGTAACACGGCGGACATAGAGGTAACATGGTGGACATAGAGATAACATGGTGGACAGATAGGTAACACGGCGGACATAGAGGTAACATGGTGGATAGATAGGTAACACGGCGGACATAGAGGTAACATGGTGGACAGATAGGTAACATAGCGGACATTAATTACATTGTAACATGACAGTGCATGTATGGTTGATGGGCCTACACATTCTGCACACAATATGGCATACTGATATTGTATGGTATGTATAGAAGGTGATGGTATGTGTTACAACGTATATGGAAAGTGTTTTTAATCGACAACAAACATTAACAATAACGTTCTTCCTTAGTGGTCTTCCATTGAAACCACGTCCATGTATACGTCAGTGTTCATTGTACGAATAGCATATATCACTATATTTTTTTGAATTTTTTATTTATTTATTATATCCCCATGCCATTATGCAATATTTAATATGAGATAATACTAAAGAGTTATATAACATAACTTTTATTTCTAAAGGTAGTACATGTTTTAACCGGTTTACAATGCAAATTGTTTTGAAGCACTTATTGGATATTTTTTCAATATATTTTTTCCAGTGTAGTGTCTAAGGTCAATCCTAAGCAATTAATTATTTTTTATTTTTCAATATTTACATTGTCTATTTTGAGCGTAAGAGTTTGTATGCGTTTATTGGGCATGTGAAAAATCATGTACTTTGATTTGGTTTTATTTAAATATAGTTTCTTTATGTTTAGCCATTCAATAACGTTCAACAATTCTTCATTTATTAAGGTTTGAGTACTTTTAAACAGTGTGTTGTTACTAAAATTTCTTAAAGTGCTAGATAATATTGTATCATCAGCATACATAATGAAGTCAAACATGTTGCTGGCTTCTGAAAAATCATGTGTGTCTATAATCAATAACACACACGCACACACACACACACACACACACACACACACACACACACACACACACACACACACACACACACACACACACACACACACACACACACACAACACACACATACAAACACACACAGACATACACGCACATGCACACACACACACCCACACACACACACACACACACACACACACACACACACACACACACACACACACACACACACACACACACACACACACACACACACACACACACACGCACACACACACACACACACACACACACACACAAGCACGCACACACACACAAGCACGCACAAACACACGCACACACAAACACACATGCACACACACACAAACACACGCACACAACCACACATACAAGGGTATACCGATGGTGTGACAAACATTATATTATAAGGAACTTTTAAGCAAATGAGTTGATACCAATTAATGTATATACAAATCCAAGACCAATTCCGGATTTATATGAGCAGTAGCTTATAATATACTAAAGAAATAAAATTACGTTTTTGTAGATTGAAATTGACTTACATAAACTGATATCTGGACGTAGATATACAACGTAACCCAAGCATGTATTACTCCAAATAAAAAAGTACAACAATTTATCCTTTCAAACTGTTCATTGCCTCTTAGTTATAGAAGCACACATGTTGAAAAGATTAGGGTGGCTCAAAATCACTTCAATTCATGCTAGTCTAAAACTTTGTGTGACACTGCACATTTTGATCATGGTTGCCTCCACTGTTTACATAGTGGGACTCATTATTACCTATGATAAGTATATGTTGCACGCAGGAATACCAATACAATAATGAGTGGGTGTCATTGTGACCGGGCTAGATATTTTATGGGAGCACTTATTTGATAGGACAATGGCCACATCCTGATCACGAGGCTAGCTGCATTCTGCTAATCTAACATTCTTTCCGCGAAACACAACTTGGATTGTACCCAGCCTACAAATATGTGCGTCGGGTCATCCTGAAGTGCAGGTCCAAAATATATTATTTGGCTGACATGTATTAATGTTTGTATTGCTCATTTTACCATGTACCTCACACACGATGTAAAGAACAACCTTCTTCGTATATAAACACCAAGTCTCTCGGTTCAACATCAGAAACACAATGTCTGCCGCCATCGTAAATCTTGTGAGTTTTGTAATGTTTTGCATGACAAATATGCCAATGACGAAATACGTCAAACCATTATGTAAAGTTATGAAAAGCACGGTAGTCAGATGTGCATATGTTTTCTTCACCAGACAACACGAACAATCTGCATGTATGCAATTCCAAAAGCATTGTCATTTGGTTTTGTCAATAATCATCAACCGAAATTAAGACATTTACGCTGTAACGCTCGACAAATGTAACGCTGTGGTAATACATTCAATCCGTCATGACGTTTGAGTAAGCTGTGTCCCTGGAGACCTTCAAGGTGGCCCAAACAAAACTAGGCTTTATTTGACACTACAGTACTTTTTATGTCAATAAAAACTGTATGGAAAGAAACGTAAACACGGAGAGACACCATGTTACGGACCTAAATAAAATAGGGAGACACAATGGAGACACCATGTTACGGACCTAAATAAAATAGGGAGACACAATGGAGACACTATGTTACGGACCTAAATAAAATAGGGAGACACAATAGAGACACCATGTTACGGACCATACAACACATATCTCAAATAAAGAACAAAACAAATGAACAAAACAATAATAAGACACCGAGAGGCAGTACATTTGGCTACCAAAGAGTAAACACTGCATCACTTTAGACATAACAAAAGCATATAATGCTTGTATCCAGACGGTGCAGAAAGTCCAGTCCAGTGTGTGACGCATTTGTCGGTCTGAATAAAGACAATACTATAATAGATGTTAAAGTATCATTTCCCTTTGATAAATTAAATACAGGGTCTTACTACACCAAATTAGGCAGCCAAAAGTGATATTTAATTTAAAAGAATAACATCAACATTGGAATTGAAAAAAATTAAAACCATAATTGTTGTCCCTTAAGCGTCAAACAGGAAAACTGTGCCGTCAACTGTTTCCGAGACATTAAAAAGAATGTGCTGTCAGTTATGCATTATGTGGCATGATATGACGTGACAAAATTCCTACCATTGCACGAACACAATGGTAATAGGATTGTAATTGTAGCACGTTGCGTGACGCACATTATGCGACGGTCATATGTTGTAACTTCTTTTGATGTCACAGAATTGGGAATACTTTTGCATATCTTGTTATTTTTATATTTCAATTCACGTATGTAGTTTAATTCATGTTTACCATGCAATGTTTGATGAGATTGCCACGTCAGTCGCCATTCTGTTATGCATGCTGTGTTAGTCCTAGACGCAATGCTGCGGCCAGACTGTCAGAGTTTCATCTACGTTCATCTACAATCACATTAAGGACATGTAATAATATTTTTTTCGAAATTCATCCCACAGTTACCCTTTCTACTAACAACAAACTAAACCAATAAAGTGTATATTGGGAAAAAGATAAGTTGATGTTTTCATTCTTTCACAAGTTCACATGATATTATCAAGTGTGGGTATACACATGCCGAGTTACGTTAGGTTGTGTTTTGACACTTGTCTGAATTCGCATTTATGGCAATGTGTAAATGAAAAGAACACATAAACTAGATAAAGGCGGCGGATAATTTCGCGTTTTCCTAGTAGACGTGTTTAAATATAAATGATCTACGATTAAAGATTGACGCACATTACAAGCATTTTTATGTTAACTATACAAAGTTTTCATCATGTAGGGGTCTTATCGGGTATTCATTTTAGCAGACACGACCCCTCTTACTTAAGTATATATAGCATGTTACCCGATGGAGATCCAAACATAAACTGTTGGGAAATGTAACAGTTAGGGTTAGGTACATTTGCCAAATATATGTACTTTTTCAACATGTTGTAGCCCCGTATGTTTTCTCTAAGCAATGCTTGACAAAACATGTTTATTTTATATTAACAGGATGTATCGTGTTTTTGTCTTACAGCTTGTTGCGTGCGTTCTACTGGGTGTGCAACTGAAGAACCAAGTAGCGGCCGATTGCGCAAAGCTTTTAATCTTTGCACAAAGAATTGCCTGTATCGATATTGATGTGCATCAGGAAAGATGCCCAGGTCGGGTATTTCCGCATTCAAGCCCGAAGAAATGTGTAAAGGAAAATGCCACTTGTATCAAATACTGCGTTCAGTTCAAACCGACTATGCGGTTTCAACGTCACAAAATCGTCGTGCTGTTTGGTGTTTCACGTAGGAAATCATACCAAACGCATGACGTTGTTATTTGGGTGAATGTTTTCGACGCAGTGTTTTGACAAGTCAACATAGTATTGGGTTTAGATAGCCAGGGGTATGTGACCGGGGATGAGACGTAGGATGCGTGAGTGGAAATGACTAGCCAGGGGTATGTGACCGGGGATGAGACGTAGGATACGTGACTGGAAGTAAGTAGCCAGGGGTATGTGACCGGGGATGAGACGTAGGATACGTGACTGGAAGTAAGTAGCCAGGGCTATGTGACCGGTTATGAGACGTCGGATACGTGACTGGAAGTAAGTAGCCAGGGGTATGTGACCGGGGATGAGACGTAGGATACGTGACTGGAAGTAAGTAGCCAGGGCTATGTGACCGGTTATGAGACGTCGGATACGTGACTGGAAGTAAATAGCCATGGGTATGTGACCGGGGATGAGACGTAGGATACGTGAGTGGAAGTGACTAGCCAGGGGTATGTGACCGGGGATGAGACGTAGGATACGTGACTGGAAGTAAATACCCAGGGGTATGTGACCGGGGATGAGACGTAGGATACGTGAGTGGAAGTGACTAGCCAGGGGTATGTGACCGAGGATGAGACGTAGGATACGTGACTGGAAGTAAATAACCAGGGGTATGTGACCGGGGATGAGACGTAGGATACGTGACTGGAAGTAAGTAGCTAGGGTATGTGACCGTGGCTAAGACGTAGGATACGTGAGTGGAAGTGAGTAGCCAGGGGTATGTCACCGGGGCAAAGACGCAGGATACGTGAGTGGAAGCAAGCAGCCAGTGGGTATGTCCGGGGATAATTGGAATTAGAATGCGTCCCCATTCACTGTTCAAAGCATTACTCCTCCGTGTGTATATACGACGTGCTTCAGGTGGAATATGAGTATTCCACCACACTCCAATCCTGAAAGGGTTGCCAGTGTAGCCAGCACGCTGTGTACTGCAAGGTCAATGTTTCATGTGCGTGTATCGGTGGTTACATAACAGTAACGGACTCGTACTCATGCGGTGACCGCGTGATGAGCACACGTGACTGAGTGTCCCGGGCGACAGCTCTTCAGACACCGAGGCGCTTGTTGACGAGCTACGCAGAAGGAATTGCTTCGTCACATCGCCTAGTCACTGGACAACATATAGTGGTGAAATATTTTCTTAGTAAGAACATTGATATAAAAACAATGTTGCTTTGTCACCTGATAGTACACATACCGCTGTCTTAAGTGGCACATGAATTCATATTATGTATCAGTAGTGTACATTACCTAAACACGAACGTTACCTAACACTAGTAATAACATTATATGTGTATATATACATAAATGAATTAATATTTATATTACAACAGTATATATATTTCATACGTATTAGTCTTTATATGTCAGACCAAATACGTGTATCGACGCACAGAATACCTGTTGCACGACTACATTTCTTAGTCTATGTTTCCGCATACATATGACGGATCAGTGTTGTGTATATAGGGGCTACCCTGAGTCGTGCCCCTTTCGCGTTGGGGTAAAAATGTGTTAGTGTATAACATGTTGGCGCACTACATCGTAGCATGGCAAACTAATGGGTGACTGTACTGGGCTCCCCCGTCTAAGATCCCAAACACACCATTGTGTAGGACCACACTAAAAGATAAATATCGCATAATGGTGGCCATTAGCGTTGTTGCTCTGATTTGTGGCTCCGTCTGGGGAATACATATTCCACTAACTTAGATGTAAGTATATAATTATAACTCAAGAGGATGGGCATGTATGTTGCTAATCTGTTTAACATAACATAACAATGTATGCATAGGTAAAACTAGCGCGCGCAACATTTGATGTTAATGAGATGGACGATCTCGTAGTTTTGTAACTTGTGCCATTCGTTTACATTCAGTCAGTGATCTCTATGCACTGCTTCGGTATTGTTTCACTCGCATCACTGTGCGAGTGATGGCTCAGTCAGTGATCTCTATGCACTGCTTCGGTATTGTTTCACTCGCATCACTGTGCGAGTGATGGCTCAGTCAGTGATCTCTATGCACTGCTTCGGTATTGTTTCACTCGCATCACTGTGCGAGTGATGCCTCAGTCAGTGATCTCAATGCACTGCTTCGGTATTGTTTCACTCGCATCACTGTGCGAGTGATGGCCCAGTCAGTGATCTCTATGCACTGCTTCGGTATTGTTTCACTCGCATCACTGTGCGAGTGATGGCTCAGTCAGTGATCTCTATGCACTGCTTCGGTATTGCTTCACTCGCATCACTGTGCGAGTGATGGCTCAGTCAGTGATCTCTATGCACTGCTTCGGTATTGTTTCACTCGCATCACTGTGCGAGTGATGGCTCAGTCAGTGATCTCTATGCACTGCTTCGGTATTGTTTCACTCGCATCACTGTGCGAGTGATGTCTCAGTCAGTGATCTCTATGCACTGCTTCGGTATTGTTTCACTCGCATCACTGTGCGAGTGATGGCTCAGTCAGTGATCTATATGCACTGCTTCGGTATTGTTTCACTCGCATCACTGTGCGAGTGATGTCTCAGTCAGTGATCTCTATGCACTGCTTCGGTATTGTTTCACTCGCATCACTGTGCGAGTGATGGCTCAGTCAGTGATCTCTATGCACTGCTTCGGTATTGTTTCACTCGCATCACTGTGCGAGTGATGGCTCAGTCAGTGATCTCTATGCACTGCTTCGGTATTGTTTCACTCGCATCACTGTGCGAGTGATGGCTCAGTCAGTGATCTCTATGCACTGCTTCGGTATTGTTTCACTCGCATCACTGTGCGAGTGATGGCTCAATCAGTGATCTCTATGCACTGCTTCAGTATTGTTTCACTCGCATCACTGTGCGAGTGATGGCTCAGTCAGTTATCTCTATACAGTGCTTCAGTATTTTTTCCACTCACGTCACTATGGCGAGTTATGGCGAAGGCCAGCATCCGGAAAACAAAGTAAAATGTAACGATTTCGAACTGCTAGCGGTAAGTGATGCCGCAGAAGCATGTTCGAATTCGGCTCTTTCGGAACAGCTTAGCGACGCCAGTAGCCTTCGGCTTCGATCTATTACTTTCTGTCGTAACACTACCAGCAATTCATAAACTATCCGATCCGCAAGGGGCGCTTGCAGCACTGTCACGTGCTGCGATTTACCAATGAGCAAGTAGCAATGACGGTTCCCATGACATCGCGAATTTGTGGAATGTTAACCGATTTTGTCGTGTTAGGCAATCCGAAATACCCCATTTGGCGCTAGGAATGAAGGAAGAAACAACAATACAGAAAGTTGTTGTACATAGTACATGTTGCAAATAGCACATGGTGTACATAGTACATGTTGCACATAGTACATGTTGTACACAGTACATGTTGTACATAGTACATGTTGCGCATAGTACATGTTGTACATAGTACATGTTGTACATAGTACATGTTGCACATGGTACAGGTTGCACATGGTACATGTTGTACATAGTACATGTTGCACATAGTACATGGTGTACATAGTACATGTTGTACATATTACATGTTGTACATAGTACATGATGTACATAGTACATGTTGCACATAGTACATGTTGCACATAGCACATGTTGCACATAGTACATGTTGCACATAGTACATGTTGTACATAATACATGATGTACATTGTACATGTTGCACATAGTACATGTTGCACATAGTACATGTTGCACATAATACATGTTGCACATAGTACATGTTGCACATAGTACATGTTGCACATAGTACATGTTGTACATAGTACATGTTGCACATAATACATGTTGCACATAGTACATGTTGTACATAGTACATGTACATGTTTAAAATCATCTTTTTATGTGACTATTCCAGTCCGTCGGTTGTTAAAACCGCTTGATATGTGGTAATGAGATTAGTTTTGGTACATAAGGTGAGCTATATGTAACTTTTGCATATGTTAATTTTACTGCTGTCCGCCAGGTGCATCAATGCACACGGCCATTTGTACACTTTCTGTCAGATTAAATATGTTTGTTGATTTATTTATTGCTAGTCATAGGTAACAAATACCACTATGAATATGTGTATAATTGATTAATCTTTAATTACATTTCAACTTTATCTAAGGCCGAATAAAAAAATCCAGGTTCAAAATAAAATCTTTAAATATTTTCAAACCGGTTCTTCAAAATCTGTAAAATTACAAAATCCTCGCGTGTATTAAAATACTATATATCAAATATCAAGGGCCTTCTGGTCAACTCTTTTGAAGGTGAGTGATGATAAACTATTAATCTTTTTTATTCAGCCTAATATAAATATTGTTTTTAAGGTTGACCCCGCTGTGTTCAAATACAATCTTTTTAAAATCCCATTACACTTGTTAGCTTATATTTGTCTTGAATATGCATATTACATTTAAAAGCTTTTATATTATCCCAGACGAGAAGAATTCTTGTGTTGCCGAATGTAAACTTATATTGTTTTTATTTTGCAGGATTACCATCACTTGGTCGAATGGAAAGCTGGCCCTTGTCTGCTGCATCCTGGGAGCCTGAAAACAACGTTACTGACGATTGTGTTGAATCGTTCTGCTGTCCAACAATTGATGCAGTCCGCCGCCTAGCAGAAGTGGATCATTTATACCAGAGCCTTCAAAAAACGTATTCGCAGTCAGTGGGCGCAGCATCATCCTTTTGATGTTTCGATGCCGTTGGATGTGTTCCGTGATCACTCGAGCGGAACTGAAAGGATACTACGCTATTGATAAGGCCTCTTTCGCTGCGGTTGGTTGTACAGTTATGGTGGGACTATCTCTTAAATAATAAACTATATGGATGGTGTTTTGTCTTCCCAATTCACACCCGCCCTGTGTTGCAGTGGTCTGCAAAAATATAGAGTAAATGATGACGGGGCAGTAGTCCCGTTGCCACAGGGTCCTGTTGAAAAACTGAATGTGCGCGGTTACACTGACGCATTCAATATCGGAGGATAGTAAGACTCATCAGTGGACATGTGATGGCTCAGTAAGTGATCTCTATGCACTGCTTCAGTACTGTTTCACTCGCATCACTGTGCGAGTGATGGCTCAGTCAGTGATCTCTATGCCCTGCTTCAGTACTGTTTCACTCGCATCACTGTGCGAGTGATGGCTCAGTCAGTGATCTCTATGCACTGCTTCAGTATTGTTTCACTCGCATCACTGTGCGAGTGAAGGCTCAGTCAGTTATCTCTATGCAGTGCTTCAGTATTTTTTCCACTCACGTCACTATGGCGAGTTATGGCGAAGGCCAGCATCCGGAAAACAAAGTAAAATGTAACGATTTCGAACTGCTAGCGGTAAGTGATGCCGCAGAAGCATGTTCGAATTCGGCTCTTTCGGAGCAGCTTAGCGACGCCAGTAGCCTTCGGCTTCGATCTTTTACTTTCTGTCGTAACACTACCAGCAATTCATAAACTATCCGATCCGCAAGGGGCGCTTGCAGCATTGTCACGTGCTGCGATTTACCAATGAGCAAGTAGCAATGACGGTTCCTATGACATCGCGAATTTGTGGAATGTTAACCGATTTTGTCGCGTTAGGCAATCCGAAATACCCCATTTGGCGCAAGGAATGTAGGAAAACAACAATACAGAAAGTTGTTGTACATAGTACATGTTGCAAATAGCACATGGTGTACATAGTACATGTTGCACATAGTACATGTTGTACACAGTACATGTTGTACATAGTACATGTTGCGCATAGTACATGTTGTACATAGTACATGTTGTATATAGTACATGTTGCACATAGTACATGTTGCACATAGTACATATTGTACATAGCACATGTTGTACATAGTACATGTTGCACATAGTTCATGTTGCACATAGTACATGTTGTACATAGTACGTGTTGCACATAGCACGTGTTGCACATAGTACATGGTGCACATAGCACATGTTGCACATTGTACATGTTGTACATAGTACATGTTGTACATATTACATGTTGTACATAGTACATGTTGCACATAGCACATGTTGTACATAGTACATGTAGTACATAGTACATGTTGTACATGGTACATAATGTACATAGTACATGTTGCACATAGTACATGTTGCAAATGGTACATGTTGTACATAGTACATGTTGTACATAGTACATGTTGCACATAATACATGTTGCACATAGTACATGTTGCACATAGTAAATGTTGCACATAGTACATGTTGCACATAGTACATGTTGCACATAGTACATGTTGCACATAGTACATGTTGTACATAGTACATGTTGTACATGGTACATGATGTACATAGTACATGTTGCACATAGTACATGTTGCACATAGTACATGTTGCACATAGTACGTGTTGTACATAGTACGTGTTGCACATAGCACATGTTGCACATAGTACATGTTGTACATAGCACATATTGCACATAGCACATGTTGCACATAGTACATGTTGTACATAGTACATATTGCACATAGTACATGTTGTACATAGTACATGTTGTACATAGTACATGTTGTACATAGTACATGTTGCACATATTACATGTTGCACATAGTACATGTTGCACATAGTACATGTTGCACATAGTACATGTTGTACATAGTACATGATGTACATAGTACGTGTTGCACATAGTACGTGTTGCACATAGTACATGTTGTACATAGCACATGTTGTACATAGTACATGTTGCACATAGTACATGTTGCACATAGTACATGTTGTGCATAGTACGTGTTGCACATAGCACGTGTTGCACATAGTACATGTTGCACATAGTACATGTTGTACATAGTACATGTTGTACATAGTACATGTTGCACATAGTACATGTTGCACATAGTACATGTTGCACATAGTACATGTTGTACATAGTACATGTTGCACATAGTACATGTTGTACATAGTACATGTTGCATATAGTACATGTTGCACATAGTACATGTTGTACATAGTACATGTACATGTTTAAAATCATCTTTTTATGTGACTATTCCAGTCCGTCGGTTGTTAAAACCGCTTGATATGTGGTAATGAGATTAGTTTTGGTACATAAGGTGAGCTATATGTAACTTTTGCATATGTTGATTTTACTGCTGTCCGCCTGGTGCATCAATGCACACGGCCATTTGTACACTTTCTGTCAGATTAAATATGTTTGTTGATTTATTTATTGCTAGTCATAGGTAACAAATACCACTATGAATATGTGTATAATTGATTAATCTTTAATTACATTTCAACTTTATCTAAGGCCGAATAAAAAAATCCAGGTTCAAAATAAAATCTTTAAATATTTTCAAACCGGTTCTTCAAAATCGGTAAAATTACAAAATCCTCGCGTGTATTAAAATACTATATATCAAATATCAAGGGCCTTCTGGTAAACTCTTTTGAAGGTGAGTGATGATAAACTATTAATCTTTTTTATTCAGCCTAATATAAATATTGTTTTTAAGGTTGACCCCGCTGTGTTCAAATACAATCTTTTTAAAATCCCATTACACTTGTTAGCTTATATTTGTCTTGAATATGCATATTACATTTAAAAGCTTTTATATTATCCCAGACGAGAAGAATTCTTGTGTTGCCGAATGTAAACTTATATTGTTTTTATTTTGCAGGATTACCATCACTTGGTCGAATGGAAAGCTGGCCCTTGTCTGCTGCATCCTGGGAGCCTGAAAACAACGTTACTGACGATTGTGTTGAATCGTTCTGCTGTCCAACAATTGATGCAGTCCGCCGCCTAGCAGAAGTGGATCATTTATACCAGAGCCTTCAAAAAACGTATTCGCAGTCAGTGGGCGCAGCATCATCCTTTTGATGTTTCGATGCCGTTGGATGTGTTCCGTGATCACTCGAGCGGAACTGAAAGGATACTACGCTATTGATAAGGCCTCTTTCGCTGCGGTTAGTTGTACAGTTATGGTGGGACTATCTCTTAAATAATAAACTATATGGATGGTGTTTTGTCTTCCCAATTCACACCCGCCCTGTGTTGCAGTGGTCTGCAAAAATATAGAGTAAATGATGACGGGGCAGTAGTCCCGTTGCCACAGGGTCCTGTTGAAAAACTGATTGTGCGCGGTTACACTGACGCATTCAATATCGGAGGATAGTAAGACTCATCAGTGGACATGTAGTCATGGATCAGTGATGGACAGTTTTAATCTAATGATTTTTATTAACCTTGTTTTGACGCTGCTACGGTAACTGATGCTAATCCATTTACCATGGCCAGAGAATGGGTCTTACTTTTTATATCATTACAGTGTAAAAGGTTACGGTTAGGAGAAGAACAAAATTACCCCCTATACACACACTATAGTTTACCAAATCCTACAGCTGGCCATGATGCACCTGCGCATTAACCAATTCAGTGCTCAGGAATGAAAAAATTAAATGATGTGGTGAAATCAATCCACAAACAGCATTCAAACAAGATTGAAGCACGTATTTCTGTATTCAAGACATCCTGGTGTCAAAGTCACCTCAGTGATTTAAAAAGGTCACATCGTACATATCTGAACAAAATAGGCATAGATAGACTATTGGGGTGAATATATTTTTCAGAAACGAAACAGGGTTTTAGAGCCGAGCATGGAGAATGTTGCTTGTGATGTAGATAACATGAGTGTTCCTGAGCTGAAGATGCCACTGAAAGAAATTTGAGTAGTGAAAAATTTAGAAGTGAAACAACATTGAGAAATTTACTAAAAAATACATTTACCATAATTATCTTTTTGAATTTAACCAAGGGACTGATCTTTGGATACATTTCATGATTGGGAGTTAGACACTTGTTGCATTTCAAACTCGAATGAAAATCAAAGTTTACAATTTGTGATAGTTTTATAATGTACCTCACCCATGTCATTGATTTGTTGTGTCATTTATATAAGAAACAATCTAGTTCATTTGTTAATTATGCCAGCTATGGTCATGTTACATGTGTATAATTAATAGTCATGCTAGCCCTCAATATTGACCACTGTGTGCCTTTGAATTGACAAATTTAAATATTGCCAAATATTTGATTAAAGCTAGTTCACTTGAAGTAATACTGAACATTGTGTGCCTTTGAATTGACATATTTATATATTGCCAAATATTTGATTAAAGCTAGTTCACTTGAAGTAATATTGACCACTGTGTGCCTTTGAATTGCCAAGCTTAAATATTGCTGTTTGACTCTTTAGATTCTATAGACAATTGTTGATGAAGTCACCGCGAGATGTAGGCTAACTGATAGTTTTTTTTAGAATATTGAACTGTGTCCATGTTTTTTAACTATACTAAAAATGGCAAGGTTGTTGATAAATGTACATTTATTTTTTACATTGCATACTTTGATTATGATTATGATAAATAAATGTCTTATTCCCAAAACAAAAGATCATACAAAAATATTTTTTATGTGGTCCCCACCCAGGGAAAGCAACAGTAGACCTCCGAGCCGAGCAGCAACCATCTACATTTTATGGATGACCCTCGAGCACGTCAAGAATGAGGAATCCACGACGATTTGGAAACATCAACCCACCCATGAGAGACTGGGGAAGAATCCCTACTATAGTACAAATTCATAACGAAATGCTAATCCCCCACTCCCACTCCTCGTCTTGACTTGGGAGGCCAGGATTTTTAGTGATATTTAAATTTAAATCTAATAAGCTAGTATGTAAGATGAAACCACATATACAGTCAGTTGATTGGGTAACTATGTCATGTAATTTAAAGATCAGTGAATTTATATGAAAGAAACGACATCCTGCTTGCCAATAGAAAATAAAAAATTCTGAGAAAAAGTCAATGTTCAGCAGCCCTGGAGACACTGATAAAAATATCCAAATGCTATGAAAACGCACAGGTTGGGACTACTTTTATAAATAGGATGTTGTCTACTTAGATTTTCAGATAGCTTTCGATAAAGTGCCACATCAAAGATTGTTACTTAAACTAAAAGCCCATGGTATAGGTAATGATGTAATCAACTGGATAGAAGAGTGGCTTACACACAGAAGACAGAGAGTAATAGTAGATGGTGAGATTTCAAACTGGAAAACTGTTCTGAATGGGGTACCACAGGGATCAGTATTATGCCCTATACTGTTTTTAATATATATAAATGATGACATATCTAGCAAAGTACAGAAATTTGCAGATGACACAAAAGTATTCAGAAAGGTTAGTGTTAGAGATAAACACAATTTACAAGATGATCTAGATAAATTAGTTAAATGGTCAGAAAAATGGCAAATGAACTTGTTGTTTGGGATGGCAATCTTGTTAAATCTTGATAAACCTCAATTAAGAATATCACGCCAGTGGTTTAATATGAAAACCTTGTTGAGCACACATCATCTTTATTTCATGGGACGCGCCATACTTTCGGTTAACACTACGTCACGAGTGTCAAATTCTAGTAAAATGAAAGTATATTTGTATACACCTATTCCTATATTTGTCAATGCGGAACGGCTTTGCTGTTTGTGTCCAAACTCAACTTATGTAACATAGTTTGCCTTTGTTTAGTAAACTATTTCCCTTTCAAACAAAATAACACGTTTGTCTCATACTGCGTTGGTTCTGTGTATGACGGTCTTCTTTAATACGTCACAGTAGTCTAGGTTATCCGATTTTCACAGAATTACGCATGCGCTTATCGGTCTCACTGGTTAACACATCAGCGCTCAGTCACCTGGAGAAATGGCCGGAATTTCCCACTTATGGAACACATTCAGACTAAACCAGTGGCGTTATATTCTTGACTATAGTTGTACGTGGTTAGTTTGGATTATCTATTTTAGGTGCATAGCACCACAACCATGGCTTTTATTTCGCTTGAAGTAATTTACCTTATATTTGCACACATGTGCTAAATGTAATGTCTACAACTGTTATGCTTCTAAATTGATAGCACTAGTGCATGTTCATGCTGACAGTCAACTAGGATATTTTTGTACAATTGAGGATTATCACATTTGAACAGATGTGTTAGATCCTGTCTTCTATTAATTTGCACAGCTGTAAGCTACACAGAAAATGATCATATTCGTTGTCCCACAGTTGCCTCCAAATGTCGTTGAGAACTAAGCACTAATGCACTCTCCTCACACCAGTATGAACAACCCAACTGCACACATTTTTAACACTACTGCTGGGACACCCTCACCCAAATGACTAATCAATCTGGTTGCCATGTCCCATTAACAACAAATGACAAATCTTCAAATTAATTGGTTCCTGAATCCATTATCACATTGTCTCGTAATTACTGACAAATCCATAAAACAATGTTTGGAAAAACATATGTGAGTTGGTTTATTTGTCGACAGCACTTCAGGCATTCCAAGGCACAACGTTGACGGACTACACAGCAGTGTTTGACTATTGCTTAGTCACACGACGATATATGGTGAAATATGCTTACTGCAGTATCATTGAAAGAGTGATATCTGAGTGATTATCACCGGCGTATTTTTGTTTTATTAATTTTTTTTGCTGTAAACATATTTATGAACGACAAAACTAGAAGTGACATATGATCATCAACGCCAAAGAAACTCAGTTTATTGTGAAATAAATACTACTTCGTATACGGGCGTATGAGAAGAAAACCGAATAGTATTTGTTTGCGTTATCGTGAACAATACTTGCAGACGATGTATTGTAAGTGGACTTGTCGGGGAAACAGAAAGTGCAATTGGAGAAAACATTAAACGTGTATTATAAAACCATTATGTGGCAACTGTCTCGATCGTTATATAAATTAACGTAACTTAACATTTGCTAGGAGTCAACACTTCGCACGGTTATTGATCTTCGTCAATGACCCTTCACATGCAGGATTTAATTTACCTACGCACATTCAGAAGAGTGACACTGAATGTACCGGGTCGTCTTTCAATACAACTGGCACAATGACTACACTCGTAAGTTGTCTAGCTGGCGATGATATTTCACATTTAAATGTGCCCGTTTGAATATGTGTGCTACTTAGTATGCAGGTGTTTTAAGAGGACGTCCGTTCTTGTTTCATTTAGCTCAAGGTGTGCTTTCTTCTCATCGCGTCCATCGCTGTTGTCACGACGGACGAAGTCATGACATATAAGAGGTGTCTCGCCCAATGTGAAGACATGTTTCTGATGTGTCTTCGCATGAAATGCCCCGTCAGGGATGTTAAGGAACCTCCGCCGCAACTTTGCATCGATATTAAGGATGATTGTATACATCACTGCAAACTTTACAAGAATCGCCGTCGGTAGACTCAGTCATCGGCTGTAGCGGTGTTCGAGACACGGGTGACGAAACGTGTGTGCTTCACTGTGGTACTTGAAATACCATGATGATATTATTACGTGATCATTACCTTTTCAAACTGGACAAAGGAGTGTTAGATATGCCGTGTAAATATTAGGTGCATTATCATGGATGACTTTCGTAAAGCCCGGGTTTGACGTTATAGTAAATTGTCCAATTGTTCATTTTTAGTTATGTGTATATTGTGAACTTGATCAATGTGACTCTCAAGATGTTTGTAATCCTGTGTATGTCAGGCCGTCGAAGAAGGTCGTTAGTCATGTGAAGTGAGGATGCGGTGACTCCGTACAAATGATGGGATACTTTTATTCAGCTTAGTTTGTGTGTATTTAATCATACACTAAGTTGCATTGTTAATTACAAGTTACGAATTTGGCGTTGAATATCAGGAAAATAAATTGTCATTATTATTAGCAATCTATGTATTCCGAACATGGGTCAACGAATAATATGCATGCAATTTAATTAATACATCGTGAATCGTGTATTAAACAATACAACTTACACAAACCAGTTTAGGACATGCTGGTCAGCACACGTCACATGATTTGTGTAACATATACAGTTACTTTTAGCTTAATTTAATTATGCTAATAACTAAATGAATTATATTAATTGTGAAGTGAATTTACTAATTAAAAACATTTGTGATATTTGGCAACAACAATCGATTTTTTTCTGAGTATTTATTTGCACAGGTTTATTTAATCAATAATAATAATAATACTTTAGCATTGTTCATTATTGTGCATCCGTAGCGAAAACATTAATCATGAAACAACCATGAACGCTTTTGCATTTATTATTGTAAATCAGAATTTGACACACATCAGGCAAACAGCGTTTTGTTGACACATATGGCAAACAGCGTTTTGTTGAAACATTTTTGTTTTATAAAAAACATAAGCATTTCGAAATTCCAGTAGTATCGATATAAACATTTATTATATCAACGATCTATTTTCCAGTGCTATTATCAACTTAAAAAACCCAATAACATTAGGTAGCAAAACACTAATAACAATCATTATTAACTATCTATCCAGCTGGCTAACTAAGTTACTAACGAAACAACTAACTGACAAATAACAACACACTTATGAAATGGGTGTATCAGCATCTAAAAAACCGCGTATCCCTTGGTTTATGATACAAATATGATACAAATACAAACCACGAACGCCTTTCCTTTATTATTGTAAATCATGATTTATCGCACAAATGGCAAACACTGTTTAGTTGAAACACTTAGTTGAAACACTGAAATATTGTGAAATTCGTGTTATTTATCGCAAAAAATTGCATGCAAGCGTTTGCGTATACCTCTGCCGTATTCGAAGAACCTAAAACAATTTAATTTAATATTATAAAAGTCTGCATTAATTTACTTCATGTTCAAGCATTTAATTGCCGACTGCAAATGCAATCCTGACTCATGTGCAACCTTAGTAGGAATATATAAAGGCAAATATAAGTTCGCTTATCTGCCAAGCGTTTAAACATACATATATTTTATATATATTTTCAAACACTTGATGAACGTTTAACGTTGAACGCATACTGGTTAATTACCACTACAGGGCAATACTGAATATTTTTTATATAATTATTTGATATGTATATCTCATAGATGTGATTATTTACAGCGTGATACTGTTCAACTTATAAAATAAGTTGTTTTTTATATTGATATGATAGGGGGGATAGCTAAAGCGAGGACAGAGTGAAACACAAAGCCGTAACAATAAGGACCCGGAATATGTAAGATGACCGTCGTCGTAAGAATAAATATGGAGGTCACGCAGAGTGCCGTGTTTCGCCGAGATGGGCTGTAATAATGGATATTCTTTCATATTTGGCGTATCATCACTACTCAAGTTTTACTCATTATTTGCCATAGTCAGTTATGATCGTGATAAGGATGTGTCACAATGATTCACAGTTAGTAGTGACAGTCAATTATGATCTTGATTAAAATGTGTTACATTGAAAGCCCTTGTGTAAAAAAACAATAAGTCTACATGATGCACATTGGTGTCAGCAGGGTGGGTTAAAAGACATTTGTACTTTCCCTTGAATTTTACTACACTTTCAAAGTAGAAATAAATATGCTGTAATATATCTGAAGCTGTGCAAATATGGGAATTATGGACGCTCAATTTCACTGCTTGTACTGAAATTACTTTTATCAGTTATATTTATGAATCTAGCTGATCCCTTGTAGTTTTGCATGACCATTTGGACTCGGGCTTGACCCTTTAGTCTCAACCCTTGACAAATGCATTTTTTCTAATAATAAATGTTGGGCACAAAATGACCAAGTATTGCAATTATTTTGCATGGTGACCTCCAAATTCCAGCCACTGCATTCACAAGAGGCAAAGCGTTGTCAGTACTTGACGCGCTTTCTGGTGTAGCAGAGGAGGACTTTGCACGTATTACATCATTTCGTGAAGACGATGATCTACGACTTGTCATCATAATGAAGGACAATAGGTTTGACATGGCTGTTGTCAAATGTGACACTCAAGTGATATACACACAAACTTCCGACACTGCTCAGGCACTGATTGTGCTCAAGGCACTGATTGTGCTCAGGCACTGATTGTGCTCAGGCACTGATTGTGCTCAGGGCATCGTACTACTGGTTTGAACTGGCTTATCGCAGGTGCTACGGCCATCTTTCAGCAGAATGTATTGGCTGAACCATTTGTGGTGGAGAAAAGTGCAAATTTCAAGCAATTCATTATCATATTGTTGGCGCATTTTTTTTTACGTTGCAGATATGCCACCATAAACAATCTGTATATTGCATGGTGTCAGAATTGGGGTCAAATACCTGTTTGTATTGAAATCCATTGATTTTGCGTATTGCTATTTGACTTTTAATACAATAATTTATGTAGATTCTAAACATTCCGGTATTTAAAAAATAGAGTGTATTTGCATTTTGATCAAGTGTATTTGAAATAAAAATAGTCTATATGAAATAAAAAAATGCAACGTATTTGATAAAAAAAATTATATTTTACCCCAAATCTGTAGGATGGCCATATTTACTCATTTGCATAATTACGTGCACGATTATCATAAAATCTTGATTCAATTTGTGTTTTCAAACAATGTGAATCTGCTTATTAATGTTATATTGTCTCGATTACACAATAATGTGGAAATCACTCAAGAATGTGAGGTAATTATTTTAAGTCTATAATGCTGTGTATGTGTGTGTGTGTGCGTGCGTGCGTGCGTGCGTGCGTGCGTGTGTGTGTGTGTGTGTGTGTGTGTGTGTGTGTGTGTGTATTTGTGTGTGTGCGTGTGTGTGTGTGCGTGTGTGTGTGTGCGTGTGTATGTGTGTGTGTGTGCGCGCGTGTGTGTATGTGTGTATGTGTGTATGTGTGTATGTGTGTATGTGTGTATGTGTGTGTGTGTATGTGTGCGCGTGTGCGCGTGTGCGCGTGTGTATGTGTGTATGTGTGTATGTGTGTATGTGTGTGTGTGTGTGTGTGTGTGTGTGCGTGTGTGTGTGTGTGTGTGTGTGTGTGTGTGTGTGTGTGTGTGTGTGTGTGTGTGTGTGTGTGTGTGTGTGTGTGTGTGTGTGTGTGTGTGTGTGTGTGTGTGTGTGTGTGTGTGTGTGTGTGTGTGTGTGTGTGTGTGTGTGTGTGTGTGTGTGTGTGTGTGTGTGTGTGTTAACACCATAATAATGTTTTTAGTATGTGATGTTAAATTACGGCCAACATGAAACTCTTGATATTGTGGTGGACATATTTCCTCTTGTGGATAATTATGTACACGCTTATCATAAAATCTTGGATGCAACATATTTGTTTTTACAAGGCATTTGGTTTGTACTAAGTTCTGGTTACAGTGTTGATCCAATTTTATGTTAGATGTTGTTTTCTTTTATATTGCATGAATATACAGTTTTGTTCAATATGTTAAAAATGTCTGCTGATTAAACATCACGTTTCGCTTTTAACGAAACACGTGTAGCTTTTAAATAAAAACATTTTTGAGTTTTTTTATATGTATATATGTGTTTTTAAATAAGCGTGATGTTTTCTAAGAAACGGTCCTGACTGTTTTATTGACGTGTTTTGTTTTGAACGACGTGTTTTATGTACAACATGTCTTTAGCCAATAAATACAAAAGGGTGTTTTCTAAATGTGTCTGAGAAGTGTTTTTTTAAAGCGTTAAAGTGTTTAATTATTTGTCATAGGGTACTTTAATGAGCACTTCTCTCATGTTTCAACTATTATTGTATATGGGGTTAGTAGAAGCAGATGACGGTTTTAGTTGAAACACTTGAATTATATCACCCACGCACTCCAGTTGTATCTATCTACACATTTATCTTATCAACTAATTTTCAATACTATTATTAACTTCAGAAAAAACACACTAACATTACGTAGCAAAAAAAACTAATAACATGATTAACTATCTAATCAGCTGGCTAACTAACTAACTGACAACTAAAAACACACATATGAAATGGGTCTCTCAGCATCTAACATCTCGTATCCCTTGGTTTATGCATTAAGCGCCCACTTGTAGCATAGGGCGCAACGTGGGTCAACTAACCCTGGTGAAAATGTTTAAACTAAACCCGCGTAACGGACACACACACACACACACACACACACACACACACACACACACACACACACACACACACACACACACACACACGCACGCACGCACGCACGCACGCACAGACACACACACGCACACTCACATGCACGCACGCACGCACGCACGCACGCACACACACACAGCAGAGTTTCGCCAGACCGCCAAACGTAGTCCGAACTTCGCATCGGTTCCTTAATTATATAACTGAACGCCGTTAATATATACGATGGGGGAGATAGGTTCTAGTTGAAACACTCTTTAGACATTGCATAATACTCAAATTAACATGCCATTTTAGTTGCTCCGTCTAGTGTAATTACGTTACGCACCAGTCATGTATGTTACTTGTTGTGAGGATTGAGTGAACGCATTGGCCTTTGAAGAATGTAATCTTATTGAAAATGTAACTCCGGGTCAAATATTAACTAGATTAGTGAATTCAGGCACACGTTGGCATGTTTGTCAACTGTCAAGCATTATCCGTCAGACTCACGGTTTCGCGTTAAATATCACGGTCTCACATCAAAGGTCTGAAATCTCACCTATTTTGTGATTCAATGAAAATTATGAAATAAAATGTACTTGTTTGCGAGAATAAGGCCCATAATCTGCGTGCGTCCGTGTGTGTACTATGTAATATGTGACTGGAATTTGTATCCGCGGTTCTGAACACATTACTGTTTACGAACCAATAATCCAGATCCATGCCCCACATTTAGATCACACGCGACGCGATCCTACTTTCATAAATATATATTTTCGGATGTTGTAGACATGTGACCACTTTTAACTCTCAACGAGCCTTTGAGTTGTTTTCGGGGATGTAAGCGTAGCCAGTGTACGAATAAATTTCGATTGTAAAATAAAATTAACACGAGCCTTTGATGATGCTCGATTTTTTAGCACACCGAATTTTCTTGAAACAAAAACCGACTTAACAAAACGATATAAATGGGGAAATTTAGAAAAAAATAGCAATACATAGCAATTCGTTGCCATAGCAGTTAGATAACAATGCTAAGGACCAATTGGACATATTAGGGTACTGTAGTAAATCAGCTACATAATTATGAACAACACAATAACGAATGTCTTGGCAGCTAAGTAATAGGTCACATTATTTGAATGCATGTTTTGTAATGCGCACCCATTATTTGTTTGCAGCTGATTGTGTGCTTTCTTCTGATGACGTCCGTCGGTTTCGTGAATGCCGTCGAAAAAGAATTCAATTACGAGAAGTGTGTAGAAGTGTGCGATTTCCTCTTTCAAATGTGTCTTATGGCTGGATGTCCTCATCAGAAATTACGTCCAGTAACGAAGGCATGCGATGAGATGCGGTCGGAATGTATAGATATATGTAACCTTCATAAGAACGATCTTCGATAGTCGAAGGTTGCCGTTCTAGGCATAGAAGGCACGCATGCAAATTTAGCACATCATGACAAACACGGTGAATGCTACCAACGTCATGCATGCTCTGAATTCTGTAATTGTCCCATACGACATCAACCCGCATTTGACTAACAAAAATAAGTGTGCTTTTAATATTGAGTTAAACACAACTTTCATGATTTACAAACGGAAGCAAAGTAGTCTTGGTTATGCAGTCTTATAGGGAGACGGGAAGACAACGATTCAGCAAACGTGTATTGTTTGAATATGTTACATTTTCGTTGACATTGGTTTATTTCCATTAAACAATATATACATTATTAAATAAATGATCCAGTGAATGTTGTACCTGTTGTGTGACGTCAGGGACCAGTGAGTGTTGCACTAGTTGTATTAAGTCAGGACACATTGAGTGTTGTACTAGTTGTGTTGAGTGCGGGACCAATTCGATGGTTGAATGTGTTCTTGAACGGAAGTTGGCTGGCGGTCGGACCATTGAGCCCGTTCCCGGAACTTGGTGATCTGGAAACGAGACAGTGGGTCTATTAATGTGTTCAGTTTCCCCTGTACATGTTTAACATATATCTGCACATTAAATTGCATACGTGTGATTACCAGTGTCCTGACAATTGCCATCAATAACTACTGGTGTCAGTAGATGTTCAAAATGAGTGGTAACCACATATATTGTATGCCATTGACAAATAATGGTATTATGGCAGTGTGCACGTATGTATGTGCAACCACTCGCTTGCTACCGCTTGCTAGCACAACGGGCAGAATTAGGCGAACAGTTAGTTTGGATGTTATACTTGTTTTTTTATGACGCAAATGTGACCGTTTTAAACACACACACACGCGCGCGCGCGCGCGCACACGCACACACACACACACGCACACGCACACGCACGCGCACGCGCACGCGCACGCGCACGCGCACGCGCACACGAACACGCCCTAGCACACGCACACGCACACGCACACGCACACGCACACGCACACGCACACGCACACGCACACGCACACGCACACGCACACGCACACGCACACGCACACGCACACGCACACGCACACGCACACGCACACGCACACGCACACGCACACGCACACGCACACGCACACGCACACGCACACGCACACGCACACGCACACGCACACGCACACGCACACGCACACGCACACGCACACGCACACGCACACGCACACGCACACGCACACGCACACACGCACGCACGCACGCACGCACACACACACACACACACACACACACACACACACACACACACATACAAACACATACCCACAAGCACGCACACGCACACGTGTACATACTTCTGTTCGAACACTCGCTTGTTTATTTTCATGTTAATTTACGTGTTGAAAATGGTAATTGACTAATAATTTTAAAGCATTTCATTAAGTGGATGTTGTGTGACTGCACGTACCAAATGACATAACTCGTAGTGTCACGACTTGAACCCGGTATGCAGAAGGAATGGTACTTGATATTTTCTGTGAAAATTACGTAAATATGTCGCAAACTACCCTTTCTAAGGAGAGCCAGTACTCTTCCATCTAAGAGCTAAGTAAACTAGAGCAACTCGGGTCTCAATTGGAAATCCGATGCTCTTACCTCACCACTAGAACACCTCGATTGCATTGAGTGTATAAAGTGTGTATCCTATACCGCTAGTGTTCATAATGTTAGGATCATAAAAATGCAGTACCACTAAAGTGTAATTTGTGGCATATATATATATATATATATATATATATATATATATATATATATATATATATATTAGAAATTCCCCGGCAGTAACGAATGTGTATGTGTGTGTGTGTGTGTGTGTGTGTGTGTGTGTGTGTGTGTGTGTGTGTGTGTGTGTGTGTGTGTGTGTGTGTGTGTGTGTGTGTGTGTGTGTGTGTGTGTGTGTGTGTGTGTGTGTGTGTGTGTGTGTGTGTGTGTGTGTGTGTGTGTGTGTGTGTGTGTGTGTGTGTGTGTGTGTGTGTGTGTGTGTGTGTGTGTGTGTGTGTGTGTGTGTGTGTGTGTGTGTGTGTTCGACGCACAACGGGCAGAATTAGGCAATCAGTTATATATCTGATTGTCTGTCAGACAGTTAGTCTGTCTGTCTGTCTGTCTGTATGCATGTATGTATGCATGTATGTATGTATGTTGTCTGTCTGTATGTATGTTTGTATGTCTGTCTGTTTATCTGTTTCTTAGCTTCCTCGTATATCCGTCAGTTTCGCGTGATTTTGGGCTGAACGCCTGTAGGCTAAGACATTAGGTTGGTATATTACAACACGTTAGAAATTCCCCGGCAGTAGCGATTTTACGAAGGAATTTATTTGGACGTAGATTACGTAACTCGTATATATATATATATATATATATATATATATATATATATATATGTATATATATATATATATATATATATATATATATATAAAATAAAAACAATTATATCTATATTTTCATATCAATTCAATATGAGATTTTTCAAGAAAGACAATATAACTAGAGGACATGAGGCAACACTACTAAAGGATAAGCGTATATTGGATATCAGGAAGTACTCGTTCTCACAGAGTACAATCAATGAATGGAACAAATTTACAGATTATTTACGGACTGTGTAACTGCTAGCAGCGTGAGTATGTTTAAAACAAGGTTGACACATATCTTAGGAGGTGGATTGCACATAGATTAAATTTGTTGGACTCTCGATAAGCCAATGACATTCTTGTCCACTTGCCATCTGGGCATTTGCCTTGGATGGTAATCTTGGTAAATCTTGTTAAATCTTATTATATGTATGGTTTTAGAATGCGGATTCTCCGTGCAAATCTTTTATTGATTTTCAGATTATTGTGTCGCTTCTACTGATCACATCCTCCGGTATCGTGCAAACGGCCAAATGTTCAGAAGATTCTATATACAAGAAGTGCATTGACATTTGTAACGAAATGTTTCAAATGTGCATAAAGACAGAGTGCCCTCGTAGGGGGCCACGTCCTGTGTCGAACAATTGCATCAAAACCCGGGACGAGTGTTTAGAATACTGTGAGCGCTATAGAGAATAATGGCGGAAGACGTGGCAAAGCGAGTTAAAGTCGTTCCTATTAATCATGTTATATTAAATAAATTAGCATATTTAATTACTGTCCATAGAAAAACACAAGTGCATCAATTACCAAACAAAAAGGCAAGCATGAAAATTAGTACTACTGTCTTAGCAAAGCATAATACAGAAATAAAATGAGAAAACATCAGAAAAAAACAAATGCATAGACTTTATAAAGTTTACGAGAATTGAAATTTAAGAGAACCATAAAGTTGCTTTAGCAGACATGTATATTTACAGGAAATTAATATAAATAAGAAACAAAAAATAAGTTTATATATAGTTTTACATTTTATGCCAGAACACACACACATTGCATTAAGACATCACAATGTTAACGTCGTTGTTCCAGTTTCTGTATTTTAAAATAAAAAAAAAATGCCAAACCATACAGTTGACGTTAAATTGATGTTCATTGTGTATAATTTTATGTAAACACGTAACAATGCAATTGTTTGTTGTCCTCTACAAAATATAACATTGTTTTACACTTCGCCCCGGCATACGTGTTAACAAATCAACTTGTGTATGACTCAAACGCGACACAATTACACACGGCGGATTCTCGTGCAATACATTCAACCGCTGTAGACAGACTGGTATTCAGTTGTACTGTTAAATAAACTGGGTTACATTGAAGTGAACGAAGTTGCCAAAATTAGAAACAACTAAGATTCTCGGGCGGTCTAACGCTGTGTTATGATATGTAACTATTGACTTACGTGGTTGTACACGTAGACACCACGTCTACCTGTTGAAGAGCAAATTTTGTGTAAACATGTTTTTTTCGCCAACATATCCTCATTATCGCTACGCTTTAACATCAAATGGCACAGTCCCATACTATGCTCTACAGCAATGAACCAGCAACACAATTGTAGCCTAACAGGTATACGCGTGTGCCTATGTATAGACTGTGAATTGTGGGGGAAGCTACATAATTCCCATGTATCCTTTATTTATTTAACATTATTCAAAGCACTTGCTTTCGTGATTCTTGATGATTAAACATGTTTGCCGAGCGGATTTAGACACGTGACTCCATCCACTTATACTGGTTATACAACATTTATTGATGACTTGACGACGTGAGAGGGAGGTATATATATTGTCTGACAACGCACATACAGCAATGACAGTATACGTAAGTTCGACATTTGTGCCGTCAAATATAGTATGAAGTAATATGTGCGTGTAAGTGTGTGTTTGGTGTAAGTGTGTGCGTGCGTGCGTGCGTGCGTGTGGGCGTGCGTGCGTGCGTGTGTATGTGCGTGCTTGCGTGCGTGCGTGCGTGCGTGCGTGCGTGCGTGCGTACGTAGGTACGTACGTGCGTGTGTGCACGACGGCTCTGTTGCTATAGTCAGGATAATGCGATAGTTTCATAACGATGCGATGATATTGCGAAAGTACTGTGGTAGCTTGCCTGCTAATATAACGTATCGACAGGTATGATTTTCCAACGAATGTTATGATGAAAGTATATACACTCTGACAGGTATGTTTGTTTCTTTTATACACGATTTATTGAATGCTGATTAAAACGTTCCTGAAATTTAATTAAAACTATATTTTTATCGAGAGTCCAACTAGTGTTCATCAATGTATAGCCCGCCCTTATCAGATATATGTCAATTTTATTTTAAACATATTCAGACTACTAGCATTAACACAGTCATTTGCCAATTTGTTCAATTAATTTATCACCCTCTGTGATGGATAATATCCATAATGGATAATGTCTAAGCTACATTATCCAACCATCGCTGTTCCCTGACTAATGCTGATGTGTGTCTTCTGGTTCCACTGCCCCCCCCCCCCCCCCCGACGACAGTCATGATATGATTATCAAGATCTGAGTAAATTGGAGGTACAAACGATTGAGACAATGACGTTCCATCCGCTGAGCTATCACGCACAACGAAGGCTCTCAATTATTGCTATGATGCCCCTGATAACATTGATAATATATATTCACAACTAGCGGTCTTAAGCGCACACATAAACACAAAATAATGAACTATTAATTACTATGCTATGCTAGTACGACAGCAAATGATTAACCAGTGTTCTGCCGTAATAGCAGACATCATTTTAATTGGGTTAACGCATGATCGGACAGCACGACTAGTACAACTTTATGTTCATTGTTTTGATTCATATTTACCCTTTATTGTTTTTTTCAGCTTGTGGTGTGTTTGCTTCTCATAACGTCCATCTGCATTATGAAAGCTAGCAAGAAGAACATAAGTTACGAGGCTTGCATTGACCTTTGCGACATACTTTTTGAAATGTGCCTACGTAATGAATGTCCTCATCGGCTGTGGCCGCTTCCTGTATCGCCGAAATGCACCGACATACGGTCTAAATGTTTAGACAACTGCCAGAGTTTTAAGGAATATCGTCAGAAGACATAACAAAGTGAATGCAACTTGGCGGTCGTACTCAGGCAGAAGCTGGCGCCTTCGGTAGAAACACCATCATCCAAGCCGGAGTGACCCTAAAACATATGTGTATTCATGGTTGTAACATACACATTTTGACCAGTGACATAACTCTAGCTGGCATGTGTTTCATTATAAACTTTGCGATCTTGCAATTGTCGTGTCAAACACATGGGATGATATAAACAATTATGATATGTCACTTGTGGACGCATAGAGAAAATGAAGGACATTTTGAAATTTTATAACAGTGTATGGGAAGTATATATTATTAAAGATTTTGTCTGAGGTATATGTTATGATGGACTCGTGTGGTCATATACGTTCAGTGTCACCAATAATTTATGTCGTGTGGATATAGAGACTGGTTATGATACGCACATTATCAGGGTCACGTCGGACATGGACATTTAACACTATTGACAATTATGATGTCTTTTAAAAATACGTCAACACGAGGATTTCATTATGTAAACGTGGTGGTCGTGAGTGTTGTAATAAACGTGGTGGTCGTGAGATTTGTAATAAACGTGGTGGTCGTGAGAGTTGTAATAAACGTGGTGGTTGTGAGATTTGTAATAAACGTGGTGGTCGTGAGATTTGTAATAAACGTGGTGGTCGTGAACTTTGTAATATGATGTTGTAATTGTAATGCGACTGAACTAATTTAATATCGAGCAAAATGTAGATTGGGAACAATTCTGTATCACGAAGTGCGCTGTCAAATTAGCTTTATCGGTATATGCCGCTGTGTAAGCCTATGGGTTGTTTACTTGTGTGAGCCCCAGTATGGACGCAATGTCGTTGGTAGATGCCGCTGTGTAAGCCTATGTGTTGTTTACTTGTGTGAGCCCCTGTATGGACGCAATGTCGTTGGTAGATGCCGCTGTGTAAGCCTATGTGTTGTTTACTTGTGTGAGCCCCTGTATGGATGCAATGTTGTTGGTATATGCCGCTATGTAAGCCTATGTGTTGTTTACTTGTGTGAGCCCCTGTATGGACGCAATGTTGTTGGTAGATGCCGCTGTGTAAGCCTATGTGTTGTTTACTTGTGTGAGCCCCTGTATGGACGCAATGTTATCGGTATATGCCGCTGTGTAAGCCTATGTGTTGTTTACTTGTGTGAGCCCCTGTATGGACGCAATGTTGTTGGTAGATGCCGCTGTGTAAGCCAATGTGTTGTTTACTTGTGTGAGCCCCTGTATGGACGCAATGTTATCGGTATATGCCGCTGTGTAAGCCTATGTGTTGTCTACGTGTGTGAGCCCCTGAATAGACGCAATGTTGTTGGTATATGCCGCTGTGTAAGCCTATGTGTTGTTTACTTGTGTGAGCCCCTGTATGGACGCAATGTTATTGGTAGATGCCGCTGTGTAAGCCTATGTGTTGTTTACTTGTGTGAGCCCCTGTATGGACGCAATGTTATCGGTATATGCCGCTGTGTAAGCCTATGTGTTGTTTACTTGTGTGAGCCCCTGTATGGACGCAATGTTGTTGGTAGATGCCGCTGTGTAAGCCAATGTGTTGTTTACTTGTGTGAGCCCCTGTATGGACGCAATGTTATCGGTATATGCCGCTGTGTAAGCCTATGTGTTGTCTACGTGTGTGAGCCCCTGAATAGACGCAATGTTGTTGGTAGATGTCGCTGTGTAAGCCTATGTGTTGTTTACTTGTGTGAGCCCCTGTATGGACGCAATGTTGTTGGCATCTGCCGCTGTGTAAGCCTATGTGTTGTTTACTTGTGTGAGCCCCTGTATGGATGCAATGTTATCGGAATATGCCGCTGTGTAAGCATATGTGTTGTCTACGTGTGTGAGCCCCTGTATGGACGCAATGTTGTTGGTAGATGCCGCTGTGTAAGCCTATGTGTTGTTTACTTGTGTGAGCCCCTGTATGGATGCAATGTTATCGGTATATGCCGCTGTGTAAGCCTATGTGTTGTCTACGTGTGTGAGCCCCTGTATGGACGCAATGCTGTTGGTAGATGCCGCTGTGTAAGCCTATGTGTTGTTTACTTGTGTGAGCCTCTGTGTGGACGAAATGTTCTTAAAACAGAGGCAGAACTGGGTCTGTGATTCGTCAGAATGGGCACGAACTAGTTAAAGTGCACTCTGATAGGGGTAGGTATAACTTTGGTTATTCTGTCCTATTTTTACACACGAGTGCACATTTCCTTCGACAGTTGTAATTTTCCCACGCGTATGCACGCACACACGTTAATACATACGCAGATATGGAGGCAGGCCCGTAGGCTGGGAAGTGAGTTGGGTACGTTCGAACACGTCTGCTATCCGAGACGTCGCGGAAACATTACGATCGCGGGTTCGATTCCCCCAAGAAATTATTTTTTAGTTATCGAAAGCACACATATATGATATTAGTTATACACATATGCCTATGGCTGTTTAGTCCTATCAGTGATGAATTTACGTTATCTTTTCAAAATTATATAATTGTATATCAACTTGGCATAAACCACTCCAAAAATAGTAACAGTTAGCGCGGTCTAGGAATGTTTGCCGTTCGCATGTCATGAAGGTTGGCCGACGGAATGTCCGTGTCGTCTGTTGGGAGCACAGACGTGTGTCGCCACGTCTGATATATTGCACGGCGAGAGAAGTTAGTTAAATCTGTTCGCACTACCAACGATGGCATGGACAAATATTTTGCACGGTGAAGTAACGCCGTTGATGCCGTGACCAAAGTGTAGACGATGGTGGCCTATCATTCCCAAGCATACCACTTTGTATCAGCAGCAGACCCGTTTTCTATAAAGGTGCCAGTGATATTCCCTGGACGCAAGATCAAGAAAACCAATTCTTCTTGTAAGTAGTGTGAACTGTCATCGATAATTTAACTTGAAATTGTATGTACGTTAATGAGAATTTTTAAAGTTGTCTAAAATTGTTGAGGTTGAATTTTAATATCTGGATAACTATTGAGAAATTGTGCAGCTGTAACATACTATAACTGGGAACACCGTCGTTGTTGTCCGTTGATACATTTTCCATAGTAGCCATAATTATGTGTTATTGTATCATTGTGTTTTTTAATATATAGCCTATTTTATGAATAATGTTTCTAGGTTGTTGCTCGAGGGCGCTTTGTGCAAGTCCACGCAAATATTGTTTGCGCCCTGTGTCCCTAAAGAATTCGACGTATGCAACATGTGTAAATGGTACAGCTAGCGTTCGAAAACTTGACTCGATATCTCAACTGACCCTTGAGCACTCGGGTGGTCCTTGTGAACGACTAGAACTTGACTCGACAATCTCAAATGACCCGAGGGCACTCGGGTGCTCCTCGCGAACGACTAGAACTTGACTCGACCGACTCGACTCACCCTGACTAGAGTGCTCCCCACTTTGCCGTGGGTCAGACTAGTTCCAAAATGGCGCATGTTTTCATATTTTCCAAATAGCAAAGTACTCATGCCAGTATTAAGGGGTATTCGGGGGTTCGACTACTCATTTTGGAGAAAACTATTTTTTTTTATTCAGAAATCCTCCTAGAAATCCCCGGCTGATTGTGTACACCCGAACGCCCTTTTTAAAACCAAGAGGAAGGGCCAGATTTCGTAATTATTCCTACTGTCATTAATGCAGAGGATGAGCTTATGTTTTATTTATAGTCCGTACATTCAATATATGGGATGTGGACACAGAATGAAGCTATTTATCGATTTCGATTAAATTAACTTTTATATTTAATGAAGGAAATATCAGTGATCGTATAACTGCAACAATATATAAATTGAAAACACATCTAATGTAATTAATATAAATTACACGTGCAGGCACTTATATTAAAACAAATGTTTTGGGTACGAAAAGCTATTTTTGTACGGTTTGTTGCCAATGTAGGTCTATTGGGCTTGATATAGGCAATGTTCTTCTCCCAGCCCAGACCGTCAATGTTTTCTGCAGCCCAATAATCCCGTTTGAACTGCCGGTTCATTCATAATCTGTCTGTGTTTTATGGAATCCGTGTATGAACATTGGCACCAGGCGACAAACGAAGACTCAAAATTCTCACTAGACTTCCTCATTAGCATGTACGACGGTCATAACTGTTGGTAACTGAAAGCGAACACATGGACATTCATGGTATTTTAATGCATTACACACATACACACGCGCACTCTCTCACTCATTCACACACACGCACGCGTGCACCTACGCACACCACACAATTATTTGTAATAATAGCAAAAGTAGTGTGTAATTTACGCGAGTCCTGCGTTAATAGGAAACGACGTTTGAATGATGTCAACGTATATAAGACGGACAATACGAGCAGAGGTCTTCCTCGATGGCCCTTCTCACCTACATACCCACTCAGAAGGGTCTCACTAACATCACCGAGTCACCAGTTCACAAAGCGGGCCACAATGGCAATAATCGTAAGTTGGCCAAATTATAATGTATGTGTGTTTGTGTGTGTGTGCGTGCGTGCGTGCGTGCGTGCGTGTGTGGTGACACAAATGAACACGACGTGTTGTCTTACTACTTGTGATAGCAAACACTATAAGATTCGACGTCAGTAGGTTAGTTGCGTTTGTGCAGATGTGACTTTAATTTGCTAACCCGACGACGACGTAATGGGCTCGAACCTCGGTCATCTCTAAATAGTGGCTACAACTTGCAGACTCGCACCTGGCATATGAGAAGGAAGTTGACGTCATAGATTGGGAGTTAGGCCTGCATGACAGGTGGGAGATGGGAGGTTGGTTCTCAAAACAGGCGGGATATGGGAGGATAAGACCCTTGCTACACTTTTGCGTGTGTGTTTGTCTGACGGTGTAAAAAAATACATTCAAGTCATTATTTGGTTTTCAGCTTATGGTGTGCATCGTTCTGATAACTTCCGTCAGCATCGTGAATGCTGCCAAGAGAAAAATGAAATACAAGACTTGCCTTGGATTTTGCGACATACTCTTTGAATTGTGCCTACGACATGAATGTCCTGAGCGGATGTGGCCACTTCCAGTATCACCGGAGTGCACCAAAGAACGGTCTAGGTGCATAAATAAATGTCAGCGTTTTAAGACAGATCGTCTAAAGACGTAACCGTGTTAATTCCCTTAGCTGTCGTACGTGGAAACTTGCGCTTTCTGTTGAGACATCGTCATCCGTGTCGGCGTAACTTCTAAAAAGCATGCTTATTGATTATTGTAATTTACACACTTTGAGTATACATACATATATGCAGCTTATAATTTCAGTATACGTGTTATGATATTTCTACATATCATATCAAGCAAAGCGGATGATATCAATATGTATAGTGCGTCACTGATGAAAGTACGCTTAGAAAGGCTCCTACAAGGTGCTCAGACAATTTGAGGAATGTTTACTTATCCGGAATTCGGCATATGTATTTGGAAGTGATATTAAATATTATGTTTGATTAAAATAAAAACACGTATTATGTCTTACCTGATTTACAAATGGATTAAAGTGGTCGTGTGCAATTGTTTTGACAAATTTCACATTTTGCAAATACGTATGCATGTATTTCTTCATCCTCATGTACAATATAAGTCCAACAAAACGCAATAAAGATAAGGTTGATTCAAATTATACCCCGAAGTAAAAAAAAATTATAAAGGTAATACTCGTAATATTGATGGCGTTGATCCAGGAATACGAATATTCTTCATATTTACTCTTTAAACTACTCCACTAAGCTTAGTCATTCAAACTCAAAACTTTGACCACCACCAGATGATACAAATATTTATCTTTCCTTGGCTATCCCGGTTACAAATTGTCCCCTAAGCCAACTCAGGGATTGTCTCCAAAAATATTCCGCTGGATGACTGACTGTAAATTAAATTGAAATACAAATAAAACATAGTTTTTTATTACTGGTATACAAAAGCAGCGTGGAAGACGTGATTGTTTTTTTCCCGACACCTATGCTGAGCCTAAATTTCACACCGGCCGTCTCAGTACGGAATTTAGAAGACTCACCTATGATAATAATTTAAATTTAAGACAGCATCTTTCACAAATTTGTCGTTGCTGGTTTTATCACATTCGTGACCTTCGTCTTATTCGCCGGTATATATATTTGTGCTTTCGCCAAAGCTATTGCAACTGCTCTTGTTAGCAGTAGACTTGACTATTGCAATTTCCTTTATCATAATGTTGCTCTTAAAAAATCTTGAATCTTCAACGTTTGCAAAATTGTTTGGCAAGGGTAGTTACCCGGTCTCCTCGTTTCTCTCACACAGCACCATTTCTTAAATCATTGCATTGGCTCCCTCTCCGATATCGCGTTATTTTTTAGATCTGTGCAATTACCTATCAAGCACTTTCATCCAAGCAACCAGCATATTTACACTCACTGCACACTCCTGCAAGACATCCCAGACAGCTTCGATATCATTTAATTATTATCTACTTTTTGTTCCCAGTGTTAAGATAAATGTCGGAACTAGAACTTTCTCAGTTGCTGCACCGACTCTATGGAACTCACTCAATGTTAGTGTTAAGTTTGTAGGAAATATAACAACTTTTTACCCTAAACTAAAACCCACCTGCTTAAACTTGCTTATCCTCCATAGCTATCCAGCGTACCAATCCAACTGTTTACAACTGGAACGGCTTATCGATTATTAACTGCTTAACCCCTTTTGTTTTGGTGTGCTGCTGAACTTGGGTCTCTGGAGGATCTTAGCGCAATAGAAGTATTTTATATATTGCTATATATAATAGTTAGTATTAATGTACCAGCAAGCGTAATGATATTCGCAGCAACATATGATTCATTTAATAAAACGTAGATATGGTAAAGCAATTCCCTTGTTAATTAATCAATGCCAATTATACATTGTCAATGTTGTTTCAATGTTCACTGGTAGTTACATTTATTTCAGACTCGTGCCCGTATTAATTTCAAAGAGTTTTCTCCAATCCAATTTTCATAAACATTTCTAAGTCTGCATATAAGTATGAAGAACCGTAGAAGGAAAACGAAGATGGGGACATTCTGACTCGACGAAGAAGGCTGTGGAACAAGCAGATTATGAGTTCCAAAGACTTCGTAGGGTTCCGAAAAGCTGATGAGAGATCATTTCGCCCAAAACGGAGAAGTATTGTAGCTACCTGTACACAAGAGAAAACTGAACCGGAAGAGAGTGCTCGCATTAAGGCAAAAAAGGATAAAAAAGGAAATCATACAGTCAAAAATTATGAGAAAATACTTAGCAAAGCTAAATTGGAATAACATGCTGATGAATAAGACCGCAATTCAGAGTATCATCGGTAAATTGTTTCCCTTGAAAAAACAAGGAAAACGGTCTAGAAAGAAACACTTGTCAAAAGAAGCTATTAAAAATAGAGTTTAAGCAAACTATGTGGAGGGTTTATAGGCGTACCAGAAAGGATGAAGACTATGCAAATTACAAAGAGGCATTTAACCTAGCTACAACTGAAATTAGAAAATCTAAAAGAACCTTTGAAAACAAATTGGCAGGTAATATGAAAAATGACAGCAAGAGTTTCTGTGCTTATGTAAGGAATAAACAGAAAGTTCGAGATAAGGTCGGATCACTGGAAAATAACAGGGGAAACATAATTTCAGACGAGTTTCAAATGGCAGAGGTCCTGAATGAGTACTTCAGCTCAGTTTTTACCACAGAAGATATCAGCTCACTTCCAGTTCCATTTACTAAATTTGAGGGCAACACATCAGAACATTTAGGGCAGTTATTTGTAATCCCTGAAATGATAGCAAAGAAAATTAAGACGGTGAAAGATAATAAATCACCTTGAGTTGATGGGATACCACCAAAACTGCTTAAGGAAATTGTTGAGCAAATTAGTACACCACCTGCAAAAGTGTTTAACTTGTCACTAGAAGAAAGAATAGTTCCTTCAGAATGGAAAGAGGCAAACATTAAGCCGCTATTTAAGAAGGAATCGAGGAACAAGCCAGAAAATTACAGACCAGTGAGTTTAACATCAGTTGTGTGTAAATTACTCGAAACATTAATTAGAGAATACATGGTGGAATTCCTATTAAAACGTAAATTAATAAATGCATCTCAACATGGGTTCCTAAAGGCAAGGTCATGTCTAACTAATCTCTTATGTTTTTTAAGATATTACAAAGTGGGTAGATGACGGGTCACCAGTGGATGTTGTCTACTTAGATTTTCAGATAGCTTTCGATAAAGTGCCATATAAAGATTGTTACTTAACATAAAAGCCCATGGCATAGGCAATGATGTAATTAACTGGATAGAAAAGTGGCTTACACACAGAAGACAGAGAGTAACAGTAGATGGTGAGATTTCAAACTGAAAATCTGTTTTGAGTGGGGTACCACAGGTATAAGTATTAGGCCCTATACTGTTTTTAATATATTTAAATGATTTGGAAGATGACATATCTAGCAAAGTACTCAAATTTGCAGATGACACAAAAGTATTCAGAAAGGTTACTAATGATACAGATAAACAAAGTTTACAGGATGATCTAAATAAATTAGTTAAATGGTCAGTAAAATGGCAAATGTTATTAAATTTTGGGAAGTGTAAATGTATACACATAGGACATGGAAACAGGGACGAAGAATATAAAATGGGGGATGCTGTACTAGGTAGAACCACACAAGAAAAGGACTTAGAAGTAACATTTAGTGCTGACATGAAAGTTTCAGAGCAATGTGGGATTGCTGCTTCGAAAGAAAATCAAATTTAAGGGCTAACTAGGAGAACTATCATATATAAGAAGAAACAGCTAATTGTACCCCTGTAAAAAGCAATAGTTAGACCACATTTGGAATATTGTTTTCAAACATGGAGGCCATATCGTAAAAAGGACATAGACAAGCTAGTAAGAATACAACGAAGAGCAACTAAAATTATTCCAGAATTGAGAGACCTTAGTTACAAAAGTCCCTTACCTTATTACAGAGTGGTTTGAAAACACTAGACCAGGAGACTAAGAGGAGACCAAATAGATGTGTTTAAATAGTGAATGGTTATGAGGATGTTGACAGGAATATGTTCTTCAAACGTAAAGAACGCAGTAGAACCAGAGGACACAAAGCAGCATTAGTTAAGGAGCAGTGTAGGTTGGACATGAGAAAGTACTCTTTATCACAGAGGGTGATAAATGTATGGAACAAACTTCCAAATGATTGTGTTAATGCTAGTAGTGTGAATATGTTTAAAAATAGAATTGACATATATTTGATGAGGGCGGGTTACACATAGAAGAGAAAATGTTTGACTCTCGATAAGCCAATGCATGGCTTCCTTGTCCATTTGCCATCTTGAACTTGTTGTTTGGGATGACAATCTTGTTAAATCTTGTTAAATCAAAAACATTTTTAAAACTGAGAAGTTCTAATGATAAAGGCAGTTATCCTCGAATTGAACTTAATGAAGAAGTTTATGTGAGGCAAAGAACATATAGAATATAGAATGCTACATTGGTGAAGTACTTAAAGAAAATGATAACAATAATAATAATATAACCAGCTTCTGACATGCTAACCTAGAAATGTCTGGTAAATGTATAATGTCAGGAATTCCATATATACCATAAGTAAATGATGAAGGCATCAGAGCTATTTTGTCATGTCAAGTGTTCTCTCGCCATGCAATATGCAAGATGATAAATTTCTTTTTTGAGGTTGAGTTTGGATACATTGACATTTGCTGAACACCTTGGAGTGGCTGAATGCACAGCAATTGTTCTTCTGCCAGAAACAATCCCAGTTGGTGAATTGCTATTTTGAGATAGAGGGTTGTGAATATTAACCGGTGTAATCACCAAACAATTAAGCACACCAACATATCCAGATTTGTCATGAAGAATACCAAACCAATTTCAGACAAGAAAGAGATAGCAAATGGATTTAATACATGTTTTTGCAAATGGCCCAAATCTAGCAAAATATATTTAATTACCTGATAAGGATGTATCTAGTTATGACTACTTGGGAAAAGGCTGGAATGTAATATGTTTCTAAATCCTGTTGATGACCAAGAAATTACTAGAACTGATCAACATTAAAAAAATAAAATGTCAACAGATTGTAGTGACATTAACATGAATATGATAAAACAATATATTTCCTAAATTGTAAAACCTTTTAGTCATATTTGTAATGTATCCTTACAAATGGGAGTATTTCCAAGCAAAATGAAAATTGCCAAAGTTGTTCCAATAAGTGAAAAGGGTGTGTTCACAAATTACAGACCCATCTCATTGTTACCAAATTCTCAAAAATACTAGAGAAATTATACAATGATAGGTTGGAAAAATTCTTAAATAAGAATGATGTACTCAGTACAAGCCAGTATGGTTTTAGACCTGATATGTCAACTCATGCTCTTTTGGGATTGGTTGAAGAAATTTCAAATGCACTTGATAACAAAAAGTATGCTACTGGGGTATTTAGTGACCAAAAGAAAGCTTTCGACACTGTTGATCTTCATATATTGGCAAACAAAATTAATTTATGTGGTGTGATTCTGATTAATGACAAGTTGACATGGATAAATCACATTTCCTTAGTGAAATCTAAACTTTCAAAGTGTTGTGCAATTATGTAGTGAGCCAGCATCATGATTGACAGATGTGGCTTGAGTATGTTATTCCACTATATCTTTTTGTCTTATATTATGTACTATGTTGAAGTATGGGGCAACACTTATGTACTGTGTTGAAGTATGGGGCAACACTTATGTATTGTGTTAAAGTATGGGGCAACACTTATGTACTGTGCTGAAGTATGGGGCAACACTTATGTACTGTGTTGAAGAATGGGGCAACACTTATGTACTGTGCTGAAGTATGGGGCAACACTTATGTACTGTGTTGAAGTATGGGGCAACACTTATGTACTGTGCTGAAGTATGGGGCAACACTTATGTACTGTGCTGAAGTATGGAGCAACACTTATGTGCTGTGCTGAAGTATGGGGCAACACTTATGTACTGTGCTGAAGTATGGAGCAACACTTATGTGCTGTGCTGAAGTATGGGGCAACACTTATGTACTGTGCTGAAGTATGGAGCAACACTTATGTGCTGTGCTGAAGTATGGGGCAACACTTATGCTACAAATATTAAGTGTTTAGTGTTGTTACAGGAAAAGGTAGTAAGGGTACTTTGTGGTGCTAATAGGTTGGATCACACATCTAAGCTATTTTATAATCTTTGCATTATTAAAGTACCAGATATTATGGAGTTAAGAATTCGCATTATTATGTTTATGATATATCATAACCTATTGCCAACGTATGTACAACAGTTTTTCAGTCAACCTGAATTTTGTAATGCAACCCGACAAAATTACACATTTACTCAAACGTTTGCACGTACTAATTTAAAAAGTATGAGTTTATCTAGTAAAGGAGTACAACTCTGGAATTCTCTTGATAGTTCACTATTTTTTGTGTCGGAATGTTCATCTTTTCAAATAATTATGACGCTAACATTTTAAATAGATATGCATCTGATGTGTAGCTATTTATGGTAAATAAAATTACTGGGGTTAGGGTTATAAAATAATACTTTTGATCTGAATTTATTCAGGTGGTTTTCGTTAAATTGACTGCACATTCAAATTGGTTTGGGACGTAATTAAAGTTACTACTTCACGTTCGGCTGTTCGTGAATGGACAGGAACATTAAGTATGATGTACCATGTTTCGACAACAAAACAATATGTCATATGCGCACAATTGTATATTGTATTTTATCCAGTACTATGAATTTCTGTTTGTAATAGGAAAAGTAACATAAGTATTATACTTCTTCTTGTCCTTTTTTCGAAAATGTTATACTTACGTAATGTTGTTCTGTTATGTTTGTCTATTATTGTTATTGCAGATAAAGATTCGTTCTTTCTTTAGGTTTGTGAAAAGGTTTGTAAACATGCCATTTGTTGAACACAAGGCTTGTGAACTTGCCATTTGTTGAACAAAAAGTTGGTATGTGAACTTGCCATTCGTTGTACAAAACGTTTGTGAACATGCCATTTGTTGAACAAAAGGTAGATGAACTCGCCGCCATTTGTTGAACAAAATGTTTCTCAACTTGCCATTTGTTCAATAAAAGGTTTGTGAACATGCCATTTGTTGAACAGAAGGTGAATTTGCCATTTATTGAAAGAACAACTGGAGGCCCGCATTCATGTAGTAGAGGAGTGTAGCTTTTGGGCTTAACCGAAAGCCATTTGTCTAATTGTACATTTCATTTCATGATTGCGTTACGGTTACATCTAAGACAACGTAATGTGTTAAACTATTATAATCTTAGTTAATTTTGTGAACTGTTTTGTCTTTAGTAAATGGTGTTATACAAATAAAACTGGTGGCGTCCTTTTTATTAAATAATATATGTATTTGGGCTATCACACATAATGACGTACTCTGCCACATGTACTGTATCACAGAACCTCACTAGTGAGGCACAGTGAGACAATATGTGTTCACTCATTTGGATGGCCATAGTGTGTTTGTGTTTCATCTGACAAACCTAATTTCTCTGTCACATATTTCACATTTCACTGTCACATATTACAAATTTCACAGTTTACAACCTGATGTTTTTTGATGTTTTACATATTTCAGCATTATAAATTTGTGTTCATTTAAAACTGTTGTGCCTCACTGTGCCCCACCTACCCCTATGTTATTCCTTCGATATAATTTCAATGTATTATACAATATTCCATTTAGGCTAAACTATTAATGTGTACATGGGCAGGGAGTTATTGCTCTTAATATTTTTCGTGTTAACCCGTCACTTTTGCTCTGGCATTTTCATGCATTTTTAATTGTTACTTCTAAGTAAGTTTGCTATGGCTCTACCTAGACTAGAGTTGTGTTAAATTCTTGTATTTCCTTGTCCTACGTATAACCAGTCACATTTTCCAAACTTGCGTAATATTTGCCAATTATCTATATAGGCTATGTCACTAATTTAGCTAAACCATATTGCAAAGTGTGTTTATTTTGTATTATCCTTTCGAAAGACAACATAACATAAGACATTCACAACATAAAATAATTACGTTATTTGGTTAAGGTAAATTCAGAATTTATATATTGGCATATCGTGAAAGTAAACCATTTATTTACACCTAACACACGAAGAAAAAACAGCAAATAAGTGTTCCCTGCGAAAACGAAATTAAACTAGTACTTCAAGAAAAACCAGACTAATTTTGACAAACTCATTATACAGTACTAGGAAGCAACGTATGAATTTATGAATAATTTCCAAGTGTTTATGTTATAAAGGATTGACCAGTCATTCAAGACACTCTCGATAAGCTGACAACTCTTCCAATGTGTGATTTGGGCGAAGGTTAATCTCCTTAGATCCTGTTAACTTCATATTATGATCATGTCAACATGACTCGCAGTCAGTTAGTCGTAACACTTAGCACTCGACAAGCCACGCAATTGTTGGCTGAACTGTTGAATCGACGTTCACTGATATAACATATTCCTTGTAACCTACAAAGGATGATGGGAAAAATCGTGAGTAAATCAAGTCATCTAAGTCATAGTAAAACAACCAGCATTTGCTGCACTCACAGTTGTCAGGTCAACGACATAACGGCAGGAGCACGTGCCACGATTATACACACCAATGGTCGTAAACGAACGATTGAACACATGTTATTACAGTTCTGTATCTGGGACATTATTAACAACATGTACTGTATATTCTTATATGTGTGAATATTACAACATGGTTGCAACAAGCAGCTCTGCCATTTGGTGTGATGTTATATTTGTAATACCTCCATTATGTAACACTGTTAAATCTAGCTGTGACTAATGTACATAGGGTTTGTTATCTAACAAAACAAATCAATTGTAAAATGTATTAAATGTATATAACTGGAATAGCGTGCGTGCTTGCGTGCGTGCGTGTGGGCGCGCGAGCGAGCGGGTGGTCTGGCGGGTGAGCGAGCGAGTAAGTGAGCGATATTGTTGTACATGGTTATGTTGCTGTGTGCGAATTTGTGGGCAGCATACGTGTTAAAATTGTTTGTTTTAATATATTAAATGTATGCATATGAAAAATTACCTCATATATAAATTGTGCAAAGTATACAGTGTTGATAGCAATGTCTGTATTGGTTTGCAGCTGGCCGCGGGCATTCTACTTGTTGTGTCAACCTCAATGTGCACACGGAGAGCTGATGCTTACGGCGGGACAGCGTACAAGTACTGCTTAAACAGATGCAACTTTTTCTTATTTCTCTGCATCCGAGAAAGTTGTCCGGGCCGAAAATGGCCGCTCCCTGTGCCTGACGAATGTGTCGAGGAAAGGACCCAATGCATAGTGGAGGAATGTGCGAAGTTCTCTCGTAGTTATGGATAGCACGAGCGAGGCCTGGCCGTACAATAGGATTTACACAGTTCATCCCAAAAATGAATTGTTTGCATTTTATTTAATAAATACATTGTTTTTGTGAGTTCGAAAACACACATTGTTGGGAGGCGCTATATGGTGCATCCGATGAATAATTAATTTTATATTTGTCAATATTATTATATACGAATGCCGATTTGAAAAATTTTTATTTGTCGTCAGCTCACATGACAGCTCACATGACAGCTCACATGACAGCTCACATGACAGCTCACATGACAACATGACATAATAACATTCATATATGTTGCACGTGTCACTTGTCGCAATTAGACCCATTTTGCCCACTCGACACTTTAAACAATCGCTCTTGAAAGAACGTCATTTCACCACGTGTTTGCCGGATGTTAACTGTGCTAGCATTTCACATGGTTTGGCTGTTGCATGACGGGTATGTTATCAGTCGGTGTCACAGCAAATGTTGGACATCGAATTATATTATTATTATCAATATAT
>OY759263.1:63870261-63877761 GCA_963662155.1 Lamellibrachia columna
ATACTGGACGTGACAGGTGTTAATATGCGATAAGACATATATACTGGACGTGACAGGTTGTAGTATGCGGTACAACATATATAATGGACGTGACAGGTGGTAGTATGCGGCAAGACATATATACTGGACGTTACAGGTGGTAGTATGCGGTAAGACATATATACTGGACGTGACAGGTGGTAGTATGTAGTACGACATTTATACTGGACGTGACAGGTGGTAGTATGTAGTACGACATATATACTGGACGTGACAGGTGGTAGTATGCGGTACAACATATATACTGGACGTGACAGATGGTAGTATGCGGTAAGACATATATACTGGACGTGACAGGTCGCAGTATGCGGTACAACATATATAGTGGACGTGACAGGTGAAAGGTGTTAGTATGCGGTAAAACAAATATACTGGACGTGACAGGTGGTAGTATGCGGTAAGACATATATACTGGACGTGACAGGTGGTAGTATGCGGTATGACATATATAGTGGACGTGACAGGTGTTAGTATGCGGTAAGACATATATACTGGACGTGACAGGTTGTAGTATGCGGTAAGAAATATATACTGGACGTGACATGTTGTAGTATGCGGTAAGACATATATACTGGACGTGACAAGTGGTAGTATGCGGTAAGACATATATACTGGACGTGACAGGTGGTAGTATGCGGTAAGACATATATACTGGACGTGACAGGTGTTAGTATGCGGTAAGACATATATATTGGACGTGACAGGTGGTAGTATGTAGTACGACATATATACTGGACGTGACAGGTGGTAGTATGCGGTACAACATATATACTGGACGTGAAAGGTGTTAGTATGCGGTAAAACAAATATACTGGACGTGACAGGTGGTAGTATGCGGTAAGACATATATACTGGACGTGACAGGTGTTAGTATGCGGTAAGACAAATATACTGGACGTGACAGGTTGTAGTATGCGGTAAGACATATATACTGGACGTGACAGGTTGTAGTATTCGGTAAGACATATATACTGGACGTGACAGGTGGTAGTATGCGGTAAGACATATATACTGGACGTGACAGGTGGTAGTATGCGGTAAGACATATATACTGGACGTGACAGGTTGTAGTATGCGGTAAGACATATATACTGGATGTGACACGTTGTAGTATACGGTAAGACATATATACTGGACGTGACAGGTGGTAGTATGCGGTAAGACATATATACTGGATGTGACAGGTGGTAGTATGCGGTAAGTCATATATACTGGACGTGACAAGTGTTAGTATGCGGTAAGACATATATACTGGACGTGACAGGTTGTAGTATGCGGTACAACATATATAGTGGACGTGACAGGTTGTAATATGCGGTACGGCATATTTACTGGACGTGACAGGTGTTAGTATGCGGTAAGACATATATACTGGACGTGACAGGTGGTAGTATGCGGTACAACATATATAGTTGACGTGACAGGTTGTAATATGCGGTACGACATATATACTGGACGAGACAGGTGTTAGTATGCGGTAAGACATATATACAGGACGTGACAGGTTGTAGTATGCGGTACAACATATATAGTGGACGTGACAGGTGGTAGTATGCGGTAAGACATATATACTGGACGTTACAGGTGGTAGTATGCGGTAAGACATATATACTGGACGTGACAGGTGTTAGTATGCGGTAAGACATATATACTGGACGTGAAAGGTGGTAGTATGCGGTAAGATATATATATATTGGACGTGACAGGTGTTAGAATGCGGTAAGACATATATACTGGACGTGACAGGTGGTAGTATGCGGTAAGACATATATACTGGACGTGACAGGTGTTAGTATGCGATAAGACATATATACTGGACGTGACAGGTTGTAGTATGCGGTAAGACATATATACTGGACGTGACATGTTGTAGTATGCGGTAAGACATATATACTGGACGTAACAGTTGGTAGTATGCGGTAAGACATATATACAGGACGCTACAGGTGGTAGTATGCGGTAAGACATATATACTGGACGTGACAGGTGTTTAATATGCGGTAAGACATATATACTGGACGTGACAGGTGTTAGTATGCGGTAAGACATATTTACTGGACGTGACAGGTGGTAGTATGTAGTACAACATATATACTGGACGTGACAGGTGGTAGTATGCGGTAAGACATATATACTGGACGTGACAGGTTGTAGTACGCTGTACAACATATATAGTGGACGTGACAGGTGGTAGTATGCGATAATACATATATACTGGACGTGACAGGTGGTAGTATGCGGTAAGACATATATACTGGACGTGACAGGTGTTAGTATGCGGTAAGACATATATACTGGACGTGACAGGTTTTAGTATGCGGTAAGACATATATACTGGACGTGACAGGTTGTAGTATGCGGTAAGACATATATACTGGATGTAACAGGTGGTAGTATGCGGTAAGACATATATACTGGACGTGACAGGTGTTAATATGCGATAAGACATATATACTGGACGTGACAAGTTGTAGTATGCGGTACAACATATATACTGGACGTGACAGGTGGTAGTATGCGGTAAGACATATATACTGGACGTTACAGGTGGTAGTAAGCGGTAAGACATATATACTGGACGTGACAAGTGGTAGTATGCGGTATGACATATATATATATAGGACGTTACAGGTGTTAGTATGCGGTAAGACATATATACTGGACGTGACAGGTGGTAGTATGCGGTAAGACATATATACTGGACGTGACAGGAGGTAGTATGCGGTAAGACATATATACTGGACATTACAGGTGTTAGTATGCGGTGCGACATATATACTGGACGTGACAGGTGTTAGTATGCGATAAGACATATATAATGGACGTGACAGGTTGTAGTATGCGGTACGACATATATACTGGACGTGACAGGTTGTAGTATGCGGTAAGACATATATACTGGACGTGACAGGTTGTAGTATGCGATAAGACATATATACTGGACGTGACAGGTTGTAGTATGCGGTACGACATATATACTGGACGTGACAGGTTCTAGTATGTAGTACGACATATATACTGGACGTGACAGGTTGTAGTATGCGGTACGACATATATACTGGACGTGACAGGTTGTAGTAAGCGGTACCACATATATACTGGACGTGACAGGTTGTAGTATGCGGTACGACATATATACTGGACGTGACAGGTTGTAGTATGCGGTACGACATATATACTGGACGTGACAGGTCGTAGTATGTAGTACGACATATATATTGGACGTGACAGACCATCGTCATTTCCGTGTCGAACACAATGATGTTTTTAGCACTGGGGCTCGGAATGATGACAGATTCGTCAACTTTGATCACAGTAAAGTTGTGTTTCGATTGGTTGTTACGTGACGCCAAAACGAGCGCGACTGTTTTGTCCTCCTTTAGGTTTAACAGATTCGCGTTCATCCACATGAGGACGCCGTTGACACAATGCCCAATGTCACGCAACGATGACAGTATGTTGCTTTCACATGAAACTTGGTCTATTTTGGTACTTTATTATATTTTATACATTTTGGTATTTTATACCATTTTGGATTCGTGAGGCAGAAGGAACAATTACCAAATGAAATAACTTAAGTGAAAATCACATTTGGGTTCAGTATCTAAGTTTTGTTCCATTGTAATCACTGAAACAATGGCGGTTCAATTATAGGGGCATTCGTATTCGTATGTGTATTCAGTTCTAAGGATAGGTCAATAAAAAAACTGCGAAAATTTCAAATGGACCCGTTTTTAAATCGTGCGGCCCAAAATGTCTGTCAAACATTATTATTATTAAAATTATACATGGCCTGAAAGCACTCGGTCTGCTCTACAAGTACAACTGGGATAACCACTAAACATAATAATAATAATAATATATATATATATATATATATATACATATACATATACATATATATATATATATATATATATATATATATATATATATATATATATATATATATATATATATATATATATATATATATATACACATATACTGGACGAATGCTACTAACACTGTGATAAATGATAAGGTTATATATATACGTTCGAATCTTATATATATATATATATATATATATATATATATATATATATGCACATTATATATAATATATACGTGCTATATATATATATATATATTGATATATATATATATATATATATATATTATAGAATATACATATATATATATATATATATATATGCACATTATATATAATATATGCGTGCTATATATATATATATATAAGCATATATATATATATTGATATATATTGATATATATATATATATATATTATAGAATATACATATATTCTATTATATATATATATATATATAAGGCCGATTGCTATCAACACTGTGAGAAATGATAAGCTTTGTTTCTGAATAATGAACTATGTTATAGCTAAGCGTTACTGTACTCACATATGTTGCATTTCGACGTAGTATATATGCTATTTGGAACAGTGAAAGTGAAGTTAGCCGATAGGTATTTGCTGAAGGTCACGGTCATTGGGAAGTAGCCAAAATTATATTAGCTAGCTTAGTTGAATAAATAGTGTATACATGCATAACAAATTAATTTTAAGATGATCCCGTTATATTCCCTGACCACAAGTCGGAATGTCGAAGTCGACCCTTAGATGCTACTTAAATAGACAAACAGTAAGAGATATCGACGGTGTATATTCAATGCTCCATTCACCGAGAGCACCACTACAAAGTGACCGGGAAGTTTGCTTTATGCAAATGACGAATGTCGCCTCATGTAGGTCAGGCGCTATTGTCAACATTGTACACTAGCAAAACAACGCCAATCCTATTTTGCGTTCAAGTCAGCACAACATGGCGATAATCTAGCGCTTCATACGAAAATGTGGGCGGCAATGGAAAAACACGTAAGTTAGGTTTCGTGGAAGCCATTTATGACAACTTCTATGTAAGCTCCTACTGAGTGTGCGTCTGGCGTAAAGAAATTGTAATTACTTCAGGGGCTCCCTTTGTGCAAACACTAATCTAATTCTGACTGTTATTTACTAAGAAGTGCATAGAGCTTTCGAAAGTGCATAGAGCTTTCGAAAAGCATGACTAGTCTCACTTAGTAGCCTATATGGATATATATATATATATATATATATATATATATATATATATATATATATATATATATGCTAACTTTCTGTCAACAAACATACCTGATTTGTTTTATGTCTTTGTTGGGTATAAATGGTGCGTTCCCCATTCCAAAGTGCTCACGTGACGTAATCAAAACTCTTCTTCGCCATTTTTCGTGACCAGCTTAAAGGTGCTCAATCAATTCGATTTTTTGCTAGTCTCATTTCAAATTAATTTTGTGAAGAAAAAAAAACCTACCTAGTATCCACTACAACATGCTAGTTCGTTTTTGCAACTTTTATATGTAGTTTTTGTGAAATCATCAGAAAAATTATTAAATTGGTTAATGCTTGTTCAAGCAAAACAAACTGCGCACATTACTTAAATTAATCACATACTGCACATATGGACATAAGTGAACCGGATTCGCAATGGGCTGAACCATTTGAGGAAGCAGCTTTAAGAGCTTTTCCGTCTTGCTTCGACGGTGAGTGCTGTCTAGTTCTGTTGTCATATTGTGTTGGCCTAGGTGTCCAGACGGCTAGATTTGACGTGAACAAGTCACACTACACGTATCGTGTTCGTGGGTGATGATTTCGTTACGCTCTTCGAGCGGTGCTGTCATAGGTATGTCATTATAAATGCGGGCCTGAACCACAGTTTATATCCTTCCGTGCCTTGTCGATGGTTTTTTAGCCAGACATTAGTGATTAGGCAATGTTTCCTGGCATTTCGATTATTTCAGTTCCCGGAATTGAGTTTCTGTGAGCGTCAGTCTATCTACCACAAACCGTTTGTTGTTTATCAACACGGAATGCATTGGGTTTCTATGTACGTCAGTTTATATGTCACATAGCACATCTGTTGTTTATCCACACATGAGTTTCTATGTGCGTCAGTCTATCTACCACAAAGACTGTTTGTTGTTTATCAACACGTGTAATGCACTGAATTTCTATGTGCATCAGTCCATCTGCCATATAGCACTGTCACAGATTTATGTTTTGACTGGGGTAATGCGGTAAGCCAATGGACATGCTCGTTATGGTTCAGTATGTGTATATAATGCGGTAAGCCAATGGACATGCTCGTTATGGTTCAGTGCGTGTATATAATGCGGTAAGCCAATGGACATACTCGTTATGGTTCAGTGCGTGTATATAATGCGGTAAGCCAATGGACATACTGGTTACGGTTCAGTGTGTGTATATAATGTGGTAAGCCAATGGACATGCTCGTTATGGTTCAGTGAGTGTATATAATGCGGTAAGCCAATGGACATGCTCGTTATGGTTCAGTGTGTGTATATAATGCGGTAAGCCAATGGACATGCTCGTTATGGTTCAGTGCGTGTATATAATGCGGTAAGCCAATGGACATGCTCGTTATGGTTCAGTGAGTGTATATAATGCGGTAAGCCAATGGACATGCTCGTTATGGTTCAGTGTGTGTATATAATGCGGTAAGCCAATGGACATGCTCGTTATGGTTCAGTGTGTGTATATAATGCGGTAAGCCAATGGACATGCTCGTTATGGTTCAGTGTGTGTATATAATGCTGTAAGCCAATGGACATGCTCGTTATGGTTCAGTGCGTGTATATTTGTACAACTGCAAATAAATCAACAACAGGGGTATATGTAAAATAGTTTCCGTTTAATAAAAAAATTAACAATACAGTGAATAATCACAAATCAAGTATGCTAAATAGAATTACAATCTAGCAATAGCCAATATTATTCAACACTATCAAATCACAGTTTACATAATAACTCAAGTCTCTTACGAATTTGATGGCGTCGCATCTAGCAGAGGCAGCTCCAGTGAGGGTGGGGCTAAGTGCAGTCAAGCGTAGAGGGAGGCCAGGCGAGAGCTCCAGTGAGGGTGGGGCTAAGTGCAGTCAAGCGTAGAGGGAGGCCAGGCGAGAGCTCCAGTGAGGGTGGGGCTAAGTGCAGTCAAGCGTAGAGGGAGGCCAGGCGAGAGCTCCAGTGAGGGTGGGGCTAAGTGCAGTCAAGCGTAGAGGGAGGCCAGGCGAGAGCTCCAGTGAGGGTGGGGCTAAGTGCAGTCAAGCGTAGAGGGAGGCCAGGCGAGTGCTCCAGTGAGGGTGGGGCTAAGTGCAGTCAAGCGTAGAGGGAGGCCAGGCGAGAGCTCCAGTGAGGGTGGGGCTAAGTGCAGTCAAGCGTAGAGGGAGGCCAGGCGAGAGCTCCAGTGAGGGTGGGGCTAAGTGCAGTCAAGCGTAGAGGGAGGCCAGGCGAGTGCTCCAGTGAGGGTGGGGCTAAGTGCAGTCAAGCGTAGAGGGAGGCCAGGCGAGTGCCGATCGAGGAATCACAAGGAGGCGTCAGCGTGTCTTG
>OY759263.1:63887761-64002761 GCA_963662155.1 Lamellibrachia columna
TATGTATGTATGTATGTATGCATGTACGTATGTATGTATGTACGTATGTATGTACATATATTGTCTATGTGTTTATATCAGTACGTTTATGGACATTGGCAGTTAGCATAAACTTATTGATATATTACTGTAATGGAATCAATCTAGACATTGTTTGGCCACTCAGAGCACTACATCAAATAACAATCGGCATGTTCTTTTATGCTACAATTTTAGCAACACGTTTACCCACACAACTGACCTTTAGCATATCCTTGACACTTACTGGATGCTCATGTCTCGGCATGCGTGCACCACGTTCAAACGGTATTGTTGGACATGTACGGTCATCATTGGTCAGTCACCACAGATCAGCGACACGAACCTATTCAACTAAGAGTACTACTACGATACGACCGAGTCGTTTGTTTTATGCAAATGACGAGTGTCGCCTCTTGTTGGTCGCGCGCCCCTTGTAAATGTCTGTGTCAACACATGCTGAACATCAGCAAAGCGAAGCAAAGCAACACGAAGGTAGGTTTCAAGTCAAAGCAACAGAGCCATAGTCTTGCTGTATGTACGAAAATGTGGGCTGCGATGGACAAATTCGTAAGTTAGTTTAACTTTAAGGCGCTCATGACAACATTACCTTTAATGAATCTATCAACTCATTCTTACTGCGGCCGCCATAGAGAACATTGCAGTTTCATAGGATTATCTTGGTTCGCTCCACTCCACTTTTTATTTGGCAACAAAGCACTACGCCTCATTGGTACGTGACGGAATCGGTGTTATCATAATTCGAGACCATAAATGCGTTCGTCCTGCTGCTGCAACTATCTAAAATGCGACAACATATCAATTTGACAGTTTATGTAATACGAAGAATGTGTCTTTCTTAGGACTACTAGCCGTTTTTACTTTCCCAAGTGGAATTGAACTTTTGAAGATATTTCCGTAGAAACGAGTCACCAAGTAATGTCATATTGTCGAAACAACCTATGTTTACTTATAAATGCAAGTGTTACATCATATACAATCACTTTAGAGATACATCCCATGTACATATATTTAAATCGCTATCAAATATATCAGATAAAATGAAAGTTCCGCGTCATTCCATTTCTCATTTACAGGTTGGCGTGTGCGCCCTTTTGACTGTATCGGTGCATCTTGCCACGGCTGGAAAACCGCTCCGTGTATATCAGTTTTGCCTGTGGATGTGTGGTCATTGGTTCAACATCTGTATTCGAGAAGATGAATGCCCCGAGAGGACATGGCAGCTTTCAGCAAGTAAATGCGTCAAGAAACGGTCTGAATGCATTGACAGGTGCCAACCTTTCGAGAACCTCCGTGTGTAGCAAACGTACCACAATGCATATGGAAAATATGATCAAAGTATATAGCACAATGCTTACTGTTGCGCCGAAGTAGACATGCCAATGTGCCGTACGCAACGCTTACTGCATCAGTTTCTATGAGTAATGATTTTCTTCAAAAAACTAATGAGATTACTTACTCTCACCGTTTCGGGATAGCAGCCGATGGCAGCCTTCATCAGTAATATTGGGACGATTAGTTCTTCTTCTGCTCAGTAGTTGTGTTTTGAAGAAAATTGCTACTCCTATGTGTCTACCAAACTTCATGATCATTTTTACGAATGCATCGATTTCATATAGTTCTTATGGACAAAGCATTCATTGCAGGAAACGCACAACAGTTTATTGCACAACTACGTGCATGATATATTTCAATACATTAGAATAAGGTATTTTTGTGTTTCTGTTTTATCTTTTATGCGCGTGCGTGCAGCTTTGTGCGTTTATGCATGCATATATGATTATGTATGTATGTATGTTTGTATGTATGTATGTATGTATGTATGTATGTATGTATGTATGTATGTATGTATGTATGTATGTATGTATATATGTATGCATGCATGTATGATTATGTATGTATGATTATGTATGTATGCATGTATGCATGTATGTAAGTATGCATGTATGTATGTATGTATGTATGTATGGATGCATGTATGTATGTGTGTGTATGTATGTGTGCATGTATATGTATGTGGTATGTGTGTGTGTGTGTGTGTGTGTGTGTGTGTGTGTGTGTGTGTGTGTGTGAGTGCGTGCGTGCGTGCGTGCGTGCGTGCGTGCGTGCGTGCGTGCGTGCGTGCGTGCGTGCGTGCGTGCGTGCGTGCGTGCGTGCGTGCGTGCGTGCGTGTATGTTTGTGCGTGTGCGTGGTGCGTGTGGGTGTGTTTGAGTGTATGAACGTATGTACGTATGTATGTATATATATATGTATGTATGTATGTATGTATGTATGTATGTATGTATGTATGTATGTATGTATGTATGTATGTATGTATGTATGTTCCCTTCACACATGTGGCCCCAGTTTCCCATAATTCACAGTCGTTTTTTTCTCATTGTTTGAATAGAGGCTATTCTGAATAACTCGTGCCGCCGTTGGTGCTCAATGCAACATTAATATAAAGGTGAAATCGTGCGAGATTGTCGGCGCACGTATAACATGTAATTCTTGCGAATCTTTTTCAGTGCGCTGAAACAGTCGCGTATATATGTCAACGCATGCTCAATCGCTTTTTTCGAATCTAGATTGAAGTATACGTTGTACTTCCGTCGAAAATCGATTCCGCGATGCATTGTGTTTATACACGCCCGCCGTCTAGCGATCAAAAACATAACATTCCGGGTAACGACTATTGCTACTCACTTGCGACTGCCCGTAGTTGTCCGGTCGCACTGGCTACTGTGTACTTGACCACGTCCCAGTGACATTCCGATGACACCGTGTGTTTTGGTCAACAACGCACCGTTGCCGCATGTATTGAAGTCGTTGAAAGTTCGTCTTTTTCGAGAAGAAAAGCTGTCCGATTTGAGCGTCCAGGCCGCCTATTTCCGAGTTTTATCCGTATGAAGAACTGATGGAATACGACATTTGTGACAGATTTTGTTTGATGGCTCAAACTGCGCTATTTAACGAACATTTGCCAAATGTAACCGCAGCAGCGACAGACACCGCAAAACAAGTGATAGTTTACTTTTAGTGGCGGTTTTTTGGCGACGGGGACCATTCATTTACAGCTGCTGCAGGACGACAGCATTCTGTTTCAACTGCCGAGTCAGAGTCAATTAAAACTATGTGGTTTAGTTGGACGATTTATAACATGCCATACTGGACATTAAGCTATACCAATACGATATATGCGAAGTGTATGTGTTCTGCAAAATTAAATTATTCCGTGAACTGCCAATACAGCCACGTCGTTTTGTCACTGTAAATAATAGGCAGTGATTTAAAGCATTTCGCCAGTTTTGAGTTGGGGGTATTGGAATATAGCAAATAATATATAGTTATGTGTTTATAACATAATATAGCTAATCTAAATATTATATCAACTGGATTAAGCTTACATACCATGCTATATTTATATTATTCATGCAGCCCGGCCTCAGGGAAGAAGTATATGAAATATAAAAAATTGCTATCCCAGGCCAAGGCAGCTATAGCCTAGGCCAGGGGTAGGACTTCACACAGTGGGTGCACTTTTGAAGTATAATATACATACCAAATATGCAACACACCCACCCAGGATAATTTAACACTAGTGTTGTTGAGTTTTTTAATTAAGAGATTGTTGAAATTGAACACTAGGAAACAATATGTAAGAAAAATCTTCCATATGTGTATATTTAGGCTACCGCAAAGCCAAAGAGTAAAATTGTAGGTTAGTGATGTTAAACATAATGCTGTTCTAGCCTCACTACTCCAATGCATCAGGAAATCTAAGAACGAATATAGTTTTTACACCTTTCCTATAATTTATAGTAAATGCATATTTTCCAAATAATATATACAAAGATATCAAGACTTTTCTAAGACAAAGAAGAACATCAAACTTTGGGAACAGTATGTGATTGGAATATAAAGTACTGGCAAATATAGCTATACAATGATTAAGAGGCATGCCACACTAAACTAAGCAAGGTGTGAAAACAGCGACATGTGTAGTGCATATACCCAGGGCGTATGTAATATAATACTAGTAGTAACATATGCTGCATATATTGTCTTGTGCAGTAACCTATTTCAAATATAACGTAATTTATGATAAATAAAATAATATATGTTATGGAAATAATGATTCCATATAGTATATAGTGTGCACATTAAAAGTGCAAATAATATATTTGCTTGGGCACTCCCATCATAATTATTATTATTAAGAATGACCACTACAAATCAATGATAACATAGTTTACTCTTTCAGTTTACACTTTACTGTTTGATATTGTATTAGTACTATATTTGTTTTATTATCTATAAAAAATATTAATCATTAAGGAGTAATACAAACTTTTCTATGATATTCAATTAAATCCATTTTAGCATATCATCTATTCATGTCAATCACTTGACTCTGTAATACTACACCCATATAAGATATAGGCTGGACAAAACGCTATTAACAGTGGGTAATCCCCGTGACACAAACATGTGACACCCGACGTCAAAACCAACCATAAGGGGGAAACAAAATTAGTTGTTAACACCGTCAGAAGCAGCTATTTCTTAGTTTTGACAAATCCTGCAGTTTCTGGGTTCACTGCACAACAATCTGAATACATTACTGTGTACCACACAGAGTCTTCTAAGTGACTCTGACGTATGGTTCCACCATAACAGACAAGTGTATAGTTCAAGTGTATAGGTACAATATGATCTAAGTGACTCTGACGTATGGTTCCACCATGTCCATGAGTCATGTGCATAGTTCAAGTGTATAGGTACAATATGATCTAAGTGACTCTGACGTATGGTTCCACCATGTCCATGAGTCATGTGCATAGTTCAAGTGTATAGGTACAATATGATCTAAGTGACTCTGACGTATGGTTCCACCATGTCCATGAGTCATGTGCATAGTTCAAGTGTATAGGTACATCATGATCTGAACAGAGTAGTTTTTACATATTCAGTACACATAGAATGATCAAAACTATGAAACTGAACCTTTGTCTCACAAAATGTTTATTTTTGTGCGCCTCTTTCCAGTACGTGTGTATTTTTACACACATCAATGTCAATGGACATTCTAATGAAATATCAAAATAAAACATTATAATGTACCACGGATTTAGGTAATGTCATTATTGTTTACCTTTGACAACATAAATATTTTTTTAACGAAATGTATGTTCTAGTTTCCACGCCGTAAATGAACATAATTAGGTTGCCGACTTTCGAATTGCTTAGACTTAGTTAGGGCTTAGCCTTAGGCTTAGGCTTAGCCTGGCTGCGAGGTATTACTTTTTACTATTTTTACTTTCGGTTTGTTAAATCGTTCACCGTGTGCCCGACTTTCCACACAGCGTGTGATATTGGTGATGGGTTGATTTTTCTCCGGCGCTTTTGTCGCAAAAGAGACGCTTGCAGCCGAAATTCTTCATCCACCACTGTTTATATACGGAAGTATGTTTGTTATCTTTTTCAAAAAGAGAGTTCCATTTGGCCGCTTGTGCATTTGAAAAAAACTGCGTCGTTTCGTACTCAGCTGAATACGTACTCAAGACGTTTTATAACCTCAGTTGAGCACGAAAACTCTGGTGAGCATGAAATCTCAGACTTGAGCACAGACTTGAGCTTGAGTTTGAGTACGGTTTATAACCTCCGGCCCTGATCAAACGGCCCATCAGTGGCGCGCCGTACACCGTTTCACCACTGCCACAACATACAATTGATGTGCAGATTTTGCACATCTTAATTTCACTTGGAAAACTACTAATATTTTTCAAGAAAAATCCCAATTTCATTTCCATACACTTGCAGATAGAATTGTGTATTGTGAATCTAACTAGAAAGAGACGATAACGAGCAATGACGTTGCCCAGCCGCCCAGTAATTTGCACCTCTCCGCTCCTGTCTGTTTTGAATTGAACACACATACACGTATAAGCGCACACGCGCACATGCACCCACACCCACACACACGAACAGAGTAGGACATTCCACGCATTCATCGTATGACTAATCCTGGTATGATCACGTAGTATGACTAATATGAGTATAACCAGGTAATATGAATGATGCTGGATTGTTAATAGTTATAGCAGTAGACTCATAGCAGCAAGACCAGGTAGTATAATAAATACTGGTATGTCCAGGTAATATGAATATTACTGAAATTACTGGATATTATGACTAGGTAGTACGAATAATACTAGTATGTCCAGGTAGTATGTCCAGGTAGTATGACCAGGTAGTATGACCAGGTAGTATGACCAGGTAGTATGTCCAGGTAGTATGTCCAGGTAGTATGTCCAGGTAGTATGTCCAGGTAGTATGTCCAGGTAGTATGACCAGGTAGTATGTCCAGGTAGTATGACCAGGTAGTATGTCCAGGTAGTATGTCCAGGTAGTATGTCCAGGTAGTATGTCCAGGTAGTATGTCCAGGTAGTATGTCCAGGTAGTATGACCAGGTAGTATGTCCAGGTAGTATGTCCAGGTAGTATGTCCAGGTAGTATGTCCAGGTAGTATGACCAGGTAGTTTGTCCAGGTAGTATGTCCAGGTAGTATGTCCAGGTAGTATGACCAGGTAGTATGTACAGGTAGTATGACCAGGTAGTATGTCCAGGTAGTATGTCCAGGTAGTATGTCCAGGTAGTATGTCCAGGTAGTATGTCCAGGTAGTATGTCCAGGTAGTATGTCCAGGTAGTATGTCCAGGTAGTATGACCAGGTAGTATGTCCAGGTAGTATGACCAGGTAGTATGTCCAGGTAGTATGTCCAGGTAGTATGTCCAGGTAGTATGTCCAGGTAGTATGTCCAGGTAGTATGTCCAGGTAGTATGTCCAGGTAGTATGTCCAGGTAGTATGACCAGGTAGTATGTCCAGGTAGTATGTCCAGGTAGTATGACCAGGTAGTATGTCCAGGTAGTATGTCCAGGTAGTATGTCCAGGTAGTATGTCCAGGTAGTATGACCAGGTAGTATGTCCAGGTAGTATGTCCAGGTAGTATGTACAGGTAGTATGTCCAAGTAGTATGTCCAGGTAGTATGACCAGGTAGTATGTCCAGGTAGTATGTCCAGGTAGTATGTCCAGGTAGTATGACCAGGTAGTATGTCCAGGTAGTATGACCAGGTAGTATGTCCAGGTAGTATGTCCAGGTAGTATGTCCAGGTAGTATGACCACGTAGTATGTCCAGGTAGTATGTCCAGGTAGTATGTCCAGGTAGTATGTCCAGGTAGTATGTCCAGGTAGTATGTCCACGTAGTATGTCCAGGTAGTATGTCCAGGTAGTATGTCCAGGTAGTATGTCCAGGTAGTATGTCCAGGTAGTATGTCCAGGTAGTATGACCAGGTAGTATGTCCAGGTAGTATGTCCAGGTAGTATGACCAGGTAGTATGTCCAGGTAGTATGTCCAGGTAGTATGTCCAGGTAGTATGTCCAGGTAGTATGACCAGGTAGTATGTCCAGGTAGTATGTCCAGGTAGTATGTCCAGGTAGTATGTCCAGGTAGTATGTACAGGTAGCATGTCCAGGTAGCATGTCCAGGTAGTATGACCAGGTAGTATGTCCAGGTAGTATGTCCAGGTAGTATGTCCAGGTAGTATGACCAGGTAGTATGTCCAGGTAGTATGACCAGGTAGTATGTCCAGGTAGTATGTCCAGGTAGTATGTCCAGGTAGTATGTCCAGGTAGTATGTCCAGGTAGTATGTCCAGGTAGTATGTCCAGGTAGTATGTCCAGGTAGTATGACCAGGTAGTATGTCCAGGTAGTATGACCAGGTAGTATGTCCAGGTAGTATGTCCAGGTAGTATGTCCAGGTAGTATGTCCAGGTAGTATGTCCAGGTAGTATGTCCAGGTAGTATGTCCAGGTAGTATGACCAGGTAGTATGTCCAGGTAGTATGTCCAGGTAGTATGTCCAGGTAGTATGTCCAGGTAGTATGTCCAGGTAGTATGTCCAGGTAGTATGTCCAGGTAGTATGTCCAGGTAGTATGTCCAGGTAGTATGTCCAGGTAGTATGTCCAGGTAGTATGACCAGGTAGTATGTCCAGGTAGTATGTCCAGGTAGTATGTCCAGGTAGTATGTCCAGGTAGTATGTCCAGGTAGTATGACCAGGTAGTATGTCCAGGTAGTATGTCCAGGTAGTATGTCCAGGTAGTATGACCAGGTAGTATGACCAGGTAGTATGTCCAGGTAGTATGTCCAGGTAGTATGACCAGGTAGTATGTCCAGGTAGTATGTCCAGGTAGTATGACCAGGTAGTATGTCCAGGTAGTATGTCCAGGTAGTATGTCCAGGTAGTATGTCCGGGTAGTATGACCAATATTCCATCATCGCATCGTCTCAGTCCTGTATCAGCGACGGAGGCGTACAGTATCACCGCCATCGGCGCCCAGCGTCACTTCATTAGGCGTCCTGTATCATCGCCTGAGGCGTCCATGCAGTGTCACCGCCTTAGGAGCTCGCCGCCTCAGGATCTCACCGCCTTAGCCGCAACAATATATTATTTGGAGTACGCAACCTTGAGCACTAAACTGAGTGTTTGTCCTTCATGAGTGCCCGCACTGGGCGTCGGTAAAACGACGTATTTGTGTGCCACATTACTTACCGATAGCGATTCTCAGAACAGGTAATGTCACACTGGTAGACATTGCCACCTTCACAGCAAAGGCTGTTCATTCACAGCCGTACTCGAGGGCAACCTTCGAGTGTTTCGTGATTGACGCAGTAAACTAACTCGGTCAAGACGAAAGAAAAACAAAACGGCTGAGCCCTTATCAGTTGACTCGTTGTAAAATATATGCCAGTTTGATTTAATTAATTTTTAATAACTAATGTTAGTAAGACATTTGGAGGTTTATTCGATGTATTAAGCCTAAATTAGCAACAGAAAAAGAGGTGTCAGAAAAGTTTATAGTTAAACCACCCAAGTGGATATGGACAAAATCCATATGGTGCCTAAGATTAATAGTACTATTTAGACGCTTCCGTCTTCCCTTTAATCCTGACATTTGCTAAATTGCTCTAACCTGGGGCATCAATGTAATTGGGAAACGACGGGGAGCCCTGGGAACCTTGGGTTTGGCCCAGCTCCAAGAGTTCAAAAGTGTAACTTGCAAAACTGGGCAAGGAAGACTGGCAGACGTCATTGTCCAGCGTTTGAGAGGGTGGGTAGATTTAACAAGTTGACCAATGGTAAAGCGTATTAAGTATTTAAGCAATCACAGCGCCTCTAGTGACGGCGTCTGATTTTGGTAAACTGGGAGTATAAATACCCCGGAGGAGCGTTTACAAGGGGGCAGCAAGACTATTTTAAATTCACACTGAGGTGTGTAGCCATGCTGAATTTTAGGCATCCAAATTTTAAGTAAGGGTGGTTCTGGCGGGCCATACCTGCTTTAGCATTATATATAAAGATTTCCGGTCAGAATGTTCTTGTCAAATCTTCTAGACTTTAAGAGTCTGTATACATTTTAAGTGATGTTTACATTCACTACTTTGCTCTACGGTTTACAGTGATAGATATCTTCACTGTTATTTTTATTGAGAAAAAAATGCAATAAATAAAAAACCACACATGTAGGTATACAAGAAGCAATAAATTAAAAAACCACACATGTAGGTGTACAAAAAGGAACACACATGTAAGGATATAGGGAACTGTCACCAGCTAAACTTATCTAATCATACAGTGGCATAGTACACCAAATAAAGAAGTAAAACTAAATATCCAACATGAAACCAGAATAACATAAAGGTAAATATTACGTTTGTGGTGCCTGTGACATGAAAAATAAACAACACGTACTTGCGCCCGAACAACCATGAGCGACATGCAAGCAGCAGAGTACGGCTGCTAGAGGCCGTGTAAAAGAAACATGTTACAAGTCGTAAAAACTGATAAAAACCATTCCGCTCCTGGGGCATACTGTCCAACTCGGCGGCTAGCCTGCTAACGTAGGTCCTAAGTCGGCTGGCGGTAAAATCTTCCGTCATCAAACCGCTTTCCAACGCTGCACGCTGTCTACGATATAGGTCCCGCTGATGAAACCAGAAATTGTAAGCTTTCCAGGGCCGACAAGCACTGATCTATTCGCAGACTAACGCGGACACGTTCAAATGCGATCGTGGAAATGGCTGTCCACGTCGGCATGTGTCCGTGCAATTTCGAAATGTAAACCTCAATGTCCCGGATATGCTTGCGATTGAGGCGGACCTCCGCAAACGTGTGATTTACCACAGTCACGAGTTCATTGGTGTTATGAATCACACGCTGATTGTCAGAACGCCTAGTCGCGTCCATCTGTGCCTCCGTCGCGATCCCAAACACTTTGTTGAGAATGGTGCCACCGAGGTCAGAGAACCCGCGTCGAACCCGAGTGCGGAATCTGATCTTCAATAGCATGTAAGCGTTGTAACCATGATCATCTGGTCACTTTGGGAGCGCGGAGGTCGACAAGCACAGAATGGATGTATGATCTGAGCTGTTGAACCAGGACGACAATCAACGTCCACGTGGCAACGTGACCGCGGGTTTCACAGCTTCCGGTCACGAGGATACCATCGGTTTTAACAACGTATAACAGGTTAATAAATTTCCCCAGCCACTGACTGATATTTGCAGTCAGGAATCGGGCTGTAACAATTCCGTGGATTAACCAAAATCCACAAGATAAACACCACGCGACATACTCTGCTGTAATATCAAGTTACCATTAAGCAGTTATCTTGTATGCCCCGAGAGTCTAGGCGTCCCTAGACGAATCCTTCCTGTTGGCGGACAGTTCATCTGCCGGCAACAGTAACGCCCTAGTAACGGGTAACGAGGAATACGTGGTCACGACCCTTGGTAACCATACCTAATCAGACATAATATTACTGATCAATTGGGTGCATCAACATACCCTAAAGAACACGTACAAATTACACGTGAGCGGTGCAGTCCATGTGCACTACATTTAGCAAACATTTACTACCATAACATTAACTAATCTGCTAATTACGGTCATAATACTACCCTAAGGTATTATGTAGCAGCGGCCATAGCATTCATTCGAACAACATTCAATCTAGTCAGTTAACAACAACGTCTCAAAATCACTGCATGGCGTTTAATAAGGTGGCCGGCTTTCGTGTAACTTCGGAGATGGTCATGTAACCATGTCCTAGGCTGATGTCCCGATATGCCGTTTCCGTTATTGTATATACGATCACACCAGTCCGTCACAATAGGTGATATGCCCCTACATCTAAACCATGGAAAAATTAGTCTTCATTGTTGTAACGTGACAACATTCATCCCAAACATTATGTGCTATTAGGGCCTGTAATTTCGACTAAAATAGCCTTACACATAATTCATATCTCAAACAAAGAGAATCGTACACATACATGTATCAATACAACCAAGAAACATCATACAGGATTCATACCAAGCTCTATTAATTAAGAGTTTTACAATTTCACTCACCATATCATTGATGTCAGTTTATGATACTAATTATTATATTCATTACGAAAATATTAACATTCACTGTTCTGTGCAATGTTCACTGGAATGCATGGTTCATTCGGCAATTTGGTGGGCCTGTGTTGTCCACACGTGGCCACACCTACCGTCCTCTGTGGTCGTTCCTGGATGTTAGAACTCCCAGCCATGCTGCTGGTTGCTCGGGCGGTCTCGCATCATCGCTCGTTGAAGATAGGCACGTGTACAGTGGCCGATTTATCCGGACACGTAACAATGCCGGTCCCTGGGTTGTCTCGCCTGTAAGGCTGTCACTGTCGAGGATAAATCAGTGACAGCAGTGGCGAGAGATTTGACCGTCATCATCAGGGCAGCCATCTCCAGGGCATCAGCGGCAATTTTGGCAACGGTCGGTCCCTCATGCGGGATGTTGTGACAAGGCTTACCGACTCTACGGGGTCGGGAGCCGTCTTGTCGCGGCGCCCGGAAGCCCACCCAGTCGACGAATGCCTCGAAGAACGGACAGGGCGAGGCAGGTGTACCGGGACTGTCCTCCTGGTCCAAGCAGGTGCCGTCACTGGATGCTGCATCGTCACCTTCTTGTTCTTCTGGGTCGTGCGGTACTCAGCGCTGTGCGGCGGATACATCGATATCGGCGACGGCTGTGTCGGCGGCGTCGGCAGCGTCAGTAGCATCAGCCGTAAAGGAATTATAGCGGGCTCGTCATTGTAACTTACGTCGTGCCGTGTAGTTTTCATTGCAGCGCGTGTAGTGTCAGCAGCGTCCGCCGTTATACCAGACGTTGTGTTCGTCCGTAGTCGCGCTCGCCATTATAGCTGCAGTGGTAAACAAAATGCTGGCGCTCTCGTCACTGTAACTTCAATGGTTAAAAATAAATCCTGGCGCGCTCTCTATACACGGTATGCTCTTTACAACGTGTTGCTAAACATGAAAGCCCCGGGCCTATACACGACAGACGACGTGCTAACAGTAGCAACACGTCGCCAATCATTCACACGAGGTCATTGTGTCACACCAAATGATCGTTATTTGTAGTGTATCGTCTCATTCGGTCGACACGCCTCGACAGATTTGAATGGCGGGTGGTGTGTGGGCTGCGAGAATATAGTAGGGAATGCTTATTTTATGGGGCGCGGTGGCTTCGTGGTTAGAACATCGGACTTTCAATCCAAACCCGAGTCCGAATCCTATTGTTGCTCTTTAGAAGCTGAGCAATTTCGTTCAATCCACGTTGCTCCAGTTTACTCAGCTGTATAAATGAGTACCTGGCTATAGACAGTGGTGGATATGTGAAAAAAATATTTTTTAGCAGGAATAATGAACGAATAATGACTGGTCAGTATGAACAGGTAGTGCGAATAGTATTAGTATGTAGGTAGCATGACCAATATTAATTCATCATGCTATCGTCTCAGACACTCACGTCCTTATGCGTCCAGTATCACCGACTGAGGCGTCCAGTATCACCGACTGAGGCGTCCAGTATCACCACCATAGAGGTGCAGCGTCACTGCTTTAGGCGACCGCGTGTCACCGCCTTAGCCATGACAATATACGATCTGGAGTACGCTATCTTGAGCACTAAACTGAGTGTTTGTCCTTCATGAGTGCCCGCACTGGGCGTCGGTAAAACGACGTATGTGTGTGCCACATTACTTACCGATAGCGATTCTCAGAACAGGCTGTGTCGCACTGGTAGACATTGCCACCTTCACAGCAAAGGCTTTCACACTCGTACTCAAGGGCAGCCTTCGAGTGTTTAGTGATTGACGCGGTAAACTAACTGGGTCAGGATGACTTGTGTCGACTGGATACCACCGCAGCTGACCTATACCCGACAGACGACGTGCTAACAGTAGGGACACAGTGTCGTGAAGCGGCCAGCCTCCAACCATTCATACGTGGTCATTATGTCACAACAAAGCATCACGTTTACCGACCGGCGGCTGTAGAGTATCGTCTCTTTCGGTCGACACGCCTCGACAGATCTGAATGGGGTGTGGGCTGCGTGAATATTGTAGGGGTAAATGGTAAGTTCTTATATAGAGGGGTATCCAGCCCTTAGGACTGCTACAAGAACTTTACACTTCAACCACTGGCAGACCTGTTCTTTCCAATGTCATTTCAACTACTATTGGAAGCATTAAGCTACGCTGTAATTACTGCACGAAGACTATTCGTACAGTTGTATAACACTGTATTGCTAGGTACTCAGTTATACATCTGAGTGAACTGTGGCAACGTGGGGTGATCAAACTTGCCAAAGGTTCGAAGCGACATGGTTCGAATACTCTTGCTGCTGTTTAGAAACTTGACCAATTCTGTTCACTCCGCGTTGCTCCAGTTCACTCAGCGGTGTAAATGAGTACCTGACTATAGACAGTGGTGGATATTTGAACAAATGATTTTTTGGAGCAGGAATAATAGTTACCCGAAATACCATGCTAGACGACGGGCGTGTTTAAATGGAATACATCGCGAGATCGATTGTCGACGGAAGTACAACTCGATTGTCGACGGAAGTACACCTTTTCCATCACATCAGATAATCTGAAGAAAAAAATTGTTTCAGCGAAGAATGCACAGTTCCATCAATACTGCTCGCATAAATTATACGTTAATATCTGAACGATAAAATCGGCTGATGTGATGCTTGAATAACGATTGTTTTAGCAAAAATATTTATTCTCGCGATTTACGTGTTTAACTTCCATCGACAATTTCGCGCGATTTCGTCTTTATATTATGTCATATTAAGCACCAGAAGCGTCACGGGTTATTTCTGGTAGCAGCGTGGATGAATGCTTTTCAGAGAAGTCCAGATGGCGTTGAACAAAATGGCCATACAAACCCCAAGTGTAACTTATGAAAGCGGTCAAGTTGGGTGATGCTTTGGGCCGGTGGGGGGAGGGGGAGCGGTTTATAATTATTTACGTTTCGCCCATTTTCTGAGGGGAGCCGATTCACCGAGCAGTTCTCCTCTAAATCATTTACTCTTTATTTTATGTCACACAACAGCTAGCCCTCCAAACACCACTCGGCGTTCGCAAACGTATGCTTTAACATACAAATTCTCAGAACGATTCGGCCGTGCGTTATCCAGGAGGATAATGCACGGTTATATCAGAAAGTACACATTCTACAGATCGTGTAAATGTGTAAATGCTAGCAGCGCCAATGTGTTTAAAAACAAAATATATTGACATATATCTCAAAAAGGCGGGTTACTCATGGATGAAGAAATATTGGACTCTCGATAAGCCAATGGTTTCCTTGTCCACTTGCCGTCTGTGTTTATTGCCTTGGATAGAATTCTTGCTCAATCTTGTGAAATCTAATAAAACTATCCGAATGGTCTAAAGCATTTTACGATGTATTTCCCTCGTGCAATTACCTATTAAGCAATTAGCATATTTACATTCACTGTTCATCGCTTCAAGACAGCCTAGACAGCTTCGATCATCTAATTCTAATCTACTATTTCTTCCCAGTGTTAGGACAAATGTCGGAACTAGAACTGTTTCAGTTGCTGCATCGTCTGTGGAACTCACTCCCTGTTAGTGTTAAGTCTGTAAGAACTCACTCTCTCTTAGTGTTAAGTCTGTAGGATGTATAACATTTCGGCGTAAATAACAAACCCACATGTTTAAACTTGCTTATCCTCCATAGATCATCTGCGTACTAATCCAAGTGTTTACAACTGGAACTACTTATTGATTATGAACGGCTTAACCCGTGTGGTTTTGGTGCGGTGCCGAGCTTGGGTCTCCCGAGGATTTTAGCGCAATATAATACTTTATGTTATATTATTATTATATAATACAAGGCTGACTCGTTCTGAGATGACAGGAGTTGTCGAGACTCTGCGCTGCTTCTCAGTTTCTGGTGCTACAGTCTTTCAGACTTCTCGGCGGCCATTGAACAAAAGACTTATTGCATACTATTTGGTTGGCCCAGCAGTGATGACGAACTGCATTATTTGTAGAAGAACTGCATGTTTACAAATATGTGAAGTGAAAAATTAGGTTTAAATGTTAATTTGTCTTGTTATAACGGGCGCAGACTCTCGCGACTGTATTCTGGCTTGGAACACTCGAGTGGCATCAACAACAGCGAATTTTCGTTAAATAATGAATAATTAAAAATCAGCATTCCAAAGACGCGGTCGTCGTTCAAAGCACTCTTTGTTGTTGATGTTGTTGTTGTTACGTGACCGTCGTCTGCTCTTTGAGATCATTCACAATTAAGGCTACCCGGAATAACCCGTGGCGCCTCTATTGCATAATAAAAAAACACTAATATAAACGTGAAATCACGTGACATTGTCGACGGAAGTAGAACACGTAATTCGCGCGGATCTTTTCCGTGCGCTGAAACGATCACGTATCTATGCCAACGCATGCACAATCGCTTTCGAAGTTATTCAAATGTCAAATCAAACGGCCCAACGTAAGATCAAACGGCCCACCAGTAGCTACACTCACCATTTCCCAACCGCCACAATTTACAATTGATGTGCAGATTCTGCACATCTATATTTCATTTGGTAAACTCGTAATGTTTTTTCACGAAAGTCCCAATTTCAATTGTATGCAATTAATTATATATAGAGTTGTATATTGTAAATATAACTAGAAATACGATAACGAATGGAACTATTTTACATTGCAATGACGTAACATGTCGTAAACAAAAATGACACTCCCAACCACCCATTCGTTTATATCACTCCGCTCCTGTCAATTCTGAATTGATAATCAAGTTATGGCAGTGGCACTGATTTTTGTGATCCGACGATAGCGCTTTGATTTGTGATTAATACCAGTAATCGTTATGATTGGTGCGATGTATTCTTTCCAGAAACAGTAATTCTCTCGACTCTGTAACTTGAAGTACAAGTTGCACTCCTGTCGATTGGTACAAAGCCTACTAATTGTCATACCCCACCCCCTCCCCGACTTAGTGCTATCATTTGTTGATAACCTATTATTGTCAACATTAAAATATACCGATGCAATGATGCTGTTAAACAGTGCATGTATATAGGGCATACAATATTGTAGAAGTTTAGCATCGGACACGCCGTTTGTGTGGTAGATTACTGTACAATAATGACCTACAACACAAGTATAGGAACATGCGTCCATATCTGTATTAGTCTCGTGATAGTCATCGTTACGCTTCAAGTCCACAGTGGCAGCACCTTACAAGTCAGGATGTCCAATCAGTATCGCCACCTGGCGGATAATCCATAGTCACATCTCCTATTCGGATGGCCTATACAGCTGTGCAGTTAGGGTTATTAGTACACTGCTACACATATGCAGTTTGAAGTACAATTATGCTGGAGGTTGGCAGTATTTAGCAAATGCTAAATTAATTACAGTGTGAAGTTAGTAAACATAATAATGTATACAATTATGACAAGTATTACTGTTCTGTTTCCGCAGCCTATACTCCCCCCTCTTTATGGCTTCCGCAGCCTATACTCCCCCCCTCCTTATGTCTTCCGCAGCTTATGCTCCAACCTCCTTATGTCTTCAGCAGCCTATACTCCCCCTCCTTATATCATCCGCAGCCTATACTCCCCCTTCTTATATCTTCCGCAGCCTATACTCCCCCCTCCTTATGTCTTCCGCAGCCTATATTCCCCCTCCTGATGTCTTCCGCAGCCTATACTCCCCCCTCCTTATGTCTTCCGCAGCCTATACTCCCACCTCCTTCTGTATTTTGCATTGCGCAGTATACAAACACTTGCATTGAAATGTGTGCCTTGCCTGCTTTGGTGTGCAGACTGCCCCAGGCCAGATCGTCGATCTCTTAGTAGGAGCCGTCAGTACATACGCGCGTCGGACGGTGGAGTGGCTTGACACGTTACCACTTAAACCGTACAAGTACACTGTGCCATCACCCATGATGACTTAGCGGTTGACAGGACGAATGGTCAGGTCGTTCTTCTCTATGAAGGGTGTACCTCCCACTATATCGATGTCGACGTATCTCGAAGTTCTCGACCACCAGGCCTTCAAATTGAAATTATCTCCGTCACTAGTAAAAGTAATACGCGTCTCGCATATGGCACTATTTCTTGCATAACTATTTCTACACACATACATGTGGTTCACAGCTTGTACTGCAGTGTGTGTTAACATTGCTGGATATCACCGTATAACAACATTACGCCAGGACCGTTGCAGATTACCCTCGTCAGTATGCAAGTGTACACAAGTACGTGCTTCTGGTCGAACACAATGTAAACACTATTGACCAATGACCTCGTCAGTATGCAAGTGTACACAAGTACGTGCTTCTGGTCGAACACAATGTAAACACTATTGACCAATGACCTCGTCAGTATGCAAGTGTACACAAGTACGTGCTTCTGGTCGAACACAATGTAAACACTATTGACCAATGACCTCGTCAGTATGCAAGTGTACACAAGTACGTGCTTCTGGTCGAACACAATGTAAACACTATTGACCAATGACCTCGTCAGTATGCAAGTGTACACAAGTACGTGCTTCTGGTCGAACACAATGTAAACACTATTGACCAATGACCTCGTCAGTATGCAAGTGTATACAAGTACGTGCTTCTGGTCGAACACAATGTAAACACTATTGACCAATGACCTCGTCAGTATGCAAGTGTACACAAGTACGTGCTTCTGGTCGAACACAATGTAAACACTATTGACCAATGACCTCGTCAGTATGCAAGTGTACACAAGTACGTGCTTCTGGTCGAACACAATGTAAACACTATTGACCAATGACCTCGTCAGTATGCAAGTGTATACAAGTACGTGCTTCTGGTCGAACACAATGTAAACACTATTGACCAATGCTCCACATCAACTAATCGTTCAGTCGTCATTCATTGGTTGTGATCAGCCTTCAAGGCAGCCCGTGTTCATGCGGGCAGCCTCTCGATGCCCGTCGATCCATCGGCAAAGATGTGATCTGCGGCTGGGACGAGCGCACTGGCGACATCATCGTAATGACGGTCTTGAGCCTCAGTGGCACGTTGCCATCGGGCGGACGACTGTCATCAGACCGTCAATTCGGTGATGCTCTCGCGAGTGCTGCACAGCCAGTGGAAAGCCATTCAACCACGTTTTCCGTCCACACACACACACACACACACACACACACACACACACACACACACACACACACACACACACACACACACACACACACACACACACACACACACACACACACACACACACACACACACACACACACACACACACACACACACACACACACACACACACACACACACACACACACACACACACACACACACACACACACACACACACACACACACACACACACACACACACACACACACACACACACACACACACACACACACGTTGTCGCAATCCTGCAACATAGATACTAAAGAGCTGCAATGTCCGGGTTATGTACTGTATTACAACGGCGTGTTGGCCTCCGCACATGTGACGCTTACGTCGATGTCATCCTGGTATAGTGCTGCCACCCGTGATGAAGTATGATATTACTAAAATAATTGTATCTAAACGAGGCCTTAATAAAGATGACAAAAAGAACCTTAATGAAAGAGTGCTTGTGCAATTTGGAAAACAAATATTTACAATATAGACACTAACCATTGAAATATTTACAATTTAGACACTAACCATTGAGGTCCCTGGTGAATGTAACTGCCGGTGTATTAGACTAGACACAAACGATATTGTTTACAATTTAGACAGTTAACTTACCGGTGAGGTACATGGTGAGTGTACCTGCAGGTGGAGCACTCAGCTTGTCTATTCTTGTCTGGAACCAAACTGTGTTTCTCTAACTGTACGACATGTTTGGAACCAAACAGTGTTTCTCTAACTGTACGACATGTTTGGAACCAAACAGTGTTTCTCTAACTGTACGACATGTTTGGAACCAAACAGTGTTTCTCTAACTGTACGACATGTTTGGAACCAAACAGTGTTTCTCTAACTGTACGACATGTTTGGAACCAAACAGTGTTTCTCTAACTGTACGACATGTCTGGAACCAAACAGTGTTTCTCTAACTGTACGACATGTTTGGAACCAAACAGTGTTTCTCTAACTGTACGACATGTTTGGAACCAAACAGTGTTTCTCTAACTGTACGACATGTCTGGAACCAAACAGTGTTTCTCTAACTGTACGACATGTTTGGAACCAAACAGTGTTTCTCTAACTGTACGACATGTTTGGAACCAAACAGTGTTTCTCTAACTGTACGACATGTTTGCAAGGTGATTATTTACCGTGTACAACAACTGTTGTCAGCCACAATCAATTCCCAAGGTCATTGACCGTGTACAACACCTGTTGTCAGCCACAATCAATTCCCATAGATTATTTACCGTGTACAACAACTGTTGTCAGCCACAATCAATTCCCAAGATTATTTGCCGTGTACAACACCTGTTATCAGCCACAATCAATTCCCATAGATTATTTACCGTGTACAACAATTGTTGTCAGCCACAATCAGTTCCCAAGATTATTTACCGTCTTCAACAACTGTTGTCAGCCACAATCAATTCCCAAGAAACCAGCAAACCCAAACACAACAGCTAAGTGAGTTGTTTACGGTAACCGTTTGTTTAACAGACAAAGTCGGGGTTAGCTGTGTGCGCTACCCCTTGTCGTTTTATCGTGAACTTCTTGACACATGCGCAACACCGCGCCCTTATAAACAACGTTAACTAGGATATATCCTACACCTTGCTGTTGACAGAATTCACGGATATAAGACAACACGAATAGCCATACGAGGCGTGTGCCCTTTGACCCTCGTCTGTATAGCCTCGTTCGCAAAATAACAGTATTCGTTTGGAATGGACAAACCGCTTCAAACGTCACTCGAAATCACAAATGCGTTGTAGGACATAACATACAACCAATTATTTCCGTTCAACGTACAAGTGTTATCTGTCCGGAGAACTAGCGTAAATGTATACAAGTTATGCAACAGAGAGAAGTGGGAACTTGCAAAGGGAAAGCGCATGCATTGTAGTCTCCGTCACACAGTGCGCACTGTTTCTTTAGCTAAACTCGATAATTAGCCTTACATAAGTGATAATTCATACTCAACGTCAAATGCAGAGTCCGATGTTTCTCAGGATATATGCACGTGCTGAATCGCAGAAAACCTGATTATCTAAACACGACCGTGTAGCGCGCCGTTTTCGCAGCGGGTCCACGGGATTTTCGGCGCTGTCTCGAGATGTAGAATTCAGACACGGTCCGACGCTTCGCAAAGCCTTCGCGGACGTCCCTTCTTTCGTTCTTTATGATACTGTATGTAACCCTGGTGGATTTAGCTGTTTATATATGTGTTAGGCTAGTCACTAGGGGGCGCTATGCCCAGTGTCACTCCCAGTTTAACAACCTGAGCGAGTTTTAGCGAATCAAACGATTCTTGATGTTCCGGTCTCCACACAAACGGTCCTGGTGTGGCCGAGTTCCACCTCCGTCCTGGTTTTCTTTACTTTCCTTTGTTGGGATCTTGATTCAACAATTCATACAGGGGCGATGCCAGCTGCGAAAAAATATGAATGTAACGTCGGTGATATCCCGCTGTACCCAGGAAGATTTTCAGTTCCCTCGCATTCTCTGGTACTGGCCATTCGCTTACCGCTTTCACCTTTTCTGGATCAGCCGAAATCCCTTGATCCGATATTATCTGCCCTAAGTACGAAACTGATTTCTGAAATAGATAGCACTTAGTAGGTTCGATCTTTAACCCGTGAGATGCTAGTCGCTGAAACACTAACGCCAGTCATTCAAAATGCTCTTCAATGGTGGAAGAGTATAATATTATGATTATGTCATCTAAGAAAATCAGCACCTTTTCATTCATCTCCTCCCTGAATACGATATGCATAAGCTCTGAAAGGTAGCAGGTGAATTACATAGTCCATAGGGCATCTTCGTGTACTCATACAAACCCATGGGCGTCGTGAACGCTGTCTTGTGTTGATCAGACTCGTCTATTTCCACTTGATTGTATGCCGATTTCAGATCGACCGTCGATAAATACTTGGCTCCTGCCAGATGATCAAAAATCTCATCCACTCGTGGGAGTGGGAATGCATTCTTCCTCGTCTTGGTGTTGAGTCTACGGTAGTCCACGCACATCCTAATGTTCCCGTTCTTTTTCTTACAAATAACTATTGGGCTGGCGTATTCCGAATGACTAGGTCTGACTATTCCCTGCTGAATTAGATCATTAATGTGTGCCTTGACTTCCTCAAACTGAGGCGGTGGGATGCGACGGTAGGCCGCTCTGACCGGGCTGTCTTCTCTTTTGCATATTCGGTGTTTGACAGTGTGGGTTAACCCAACATCACTTTAATTTTGAGCAAATACCTGATGATTTGAGTGCAACAATTCAGTCAGGCGATCTCTTTCAGTAGGCGGAATATCACCAATACTCACATCTCGCATCCAACTCTGATCACTGGGTAACTCAGTTATGTCACGACTTTGTTTGCTGCTTACCCATCGCGTATTAACTGTCACCTGTCTGGGTTCCAAGCTTACTCTCAACCCGTCATCCAATTCCTGGAAAGATACCGTGTGCTCTGGATCCCTGTCGATTACATAAACTGTATAAATCCTCCCTACCGGGGAACGGGAACACAACCACACCTCGTTGGGAGATGGGTTGACGATGGTCACCCCAAAACAACCTCGATATCAAACACCAAGGCCTGGACTAAACATATTACATAGTGATGTAGAGTCATCGGACGCCGAATATGGACCAGTCAAAATCACCACCTCTCGAGAACCGACTATTAACTACTCCGATTCAGATTCGGACCAAGACCAAGTAGTTATCTCGCCTATGCCTTTACGTCGGTCAACGCGACGTAATGCGGGCTACCATAGTAACCCTTTTCGGAATCCTAGATCAGTGCTTACTAATTAGACATATTTTAGACGCGGACGCCTACATTTCAAAGTGGGGGAAGATGTAACCCTGGTGGATTTAGCTGTTTACATATTTGTTTGGCTAGTCACTAGGGGGCGCTATGCCCAGTGTCACTCCCAGTTTAGCAACCTGAGCGAGTTTTAGAAATTAGTATGGGCAGTTCGCCCTGGGCTGGAAAAGACGACACACGTTGTTACATGCAAGCAACCTTCTCCCGGCTCAGTATTTGTATATTGACAATTTATCTTTGGTGAGTCACTTTTATAATACTTATATAGTGAGGGTTTATTTATAAATTATTAGAAGAATATAACTTTGTATTGTCGTTATACATTGCCATTCATTTAAAGACTGTATACAACTAATTGTTAATTACTGATATATCAAGCACTTTCTAAACGTGATAATGTATTAGAGAGGTTGTAATGCCGCGTTGGTTGTTTCATTACAGTCGCTGTGAGCAGAAACCCCATTTGTGATACATGCACCTATTACTATTTTCTGCCATAGTTGCGGGTGTGTACTATTGTACTTTGAATGCTTTGTTTGGACGTTTATGAATGTATCGCTACGTTGTCATCGCCTATGTATATATGTTGTCATCGCCTATGTATATCCTACTCAAAGTACAACCTGGTTTCACGGGTTTCGAGCAAATGTAATCACACGGCTCTGTTAATTCTTGATAGCGTGTCCTTATGTATTACACATATATATATATATATATATATATATATATATATATATATATATATATATATATATATATATATATATATATATATATATGTATATATATATGTATATATATATATATATATATATATATATATATATATATATATATATATATATATATATATATGTATATATATATATGTATATATATATATATATATATATATATATATATATATATATATATATATATATATATATATATATATAGATTGGAGTGAACCTAGTTATTTCGTCATGTATTCAAAGTCACATTGATGTAAATGGGCGTTGACGAATGATCTTTATTTATGGCCACGTTACTTTATTATGTTGTTATATTGATAGAAGACATTGCTTTTGCATTGTGATTACAACTGTTTTCCTTTTTACTTTATAATGATAATGTTACAGTAGTAGTGATGTTGGTATGCTCCTCTTTGTTTCAGTCGCTATATTTCCTCTGGAAGCTTTTACTTCACACATTAAACACTGTCAATACCCAACAGTCGTTCGAGTTGGTTACATGTAGATGTCGTGAGTATCGAGGAATAAACTCTACTTGGGAAATAACTTTCCTTGTGATTAAAAGGCAGCAGTATAAAAGTTACGTTAAGAATTAAAAACGAAAAAAACCCGATTATAATAATGTAAAACGTTAAGAACTGATAAAAGAGAATGTCAATGATCTATTTGATATGTGGTGCCACATCCATCCCTTCAACGAAGACCTGAGTGAAATGAGTGATGTACCAGTGCAGAGCAGTACCAGTGCAGAGCAGTACCAGTGCAGAGGCACTAGACGTAGGGCTGAAGTCGTGACAGATGCGGCGAGCTGACGGTCGTTGCACCATCTCCAATGAGGATTTTATGTTGTTGTGAAGTGTAGTGTCGTCGGCGAAGAAGCGTATTGTGGACTTAGTACCGTCACCAAGGTTATTGATGTTGATGAGAAAGAGGGTAGGACCAAGTACAGATCCATGGGGAACTCCTGGTGTGACTGCGCCAGTGTACGAGAGTTGACCTTCACTTGTTGAGTTCTGTTTATGAGGAAATCCTGTATCCATTTTTTGGTGTTCCCTTTGATACCGTATGATTTTAGTTTGATATGGAGTCGCTGATGTGGTACTCTGTCGAAGGCTTTAGACAGATCCAAGAGTTTCATGCCCGTCTGACCACCTATATCGATTTCACGTGCCAGGACGTCAACCGTGAGGATTAGTTAAGTTTCTCAGGAGCCTTTCTTGCAGAATCCGTGTTGAGCATCTGAGATGATGTTGTTGAATTTGAGGTGACTTGTGATTTCTGACCTCACGGTGTGCTCCAACTACTTGCAACATATACTCATCAGGGAGATGGGCCGGTAGTTTGCTGCTTCACTCACGTCTCCCTTTTAGAAGAACCGATGGACCAGTGCGTGTGTCCACGATTGCGGGACTTGGCCTGCTGTGAGAGATCTGTAGAACAAGAGGGCCAGGGCGGGTGCGATCTCTTTAGCCACATATTGGAGAAGACGACGAGTCCCTGGGTTTAATACGATATTGCGTGCTAGGAGAAGCAACAAAAGGATGTATCCATGACATGAATACATCCTGTTATTCAATGGCACATCGGCCATTGTTTACATTGACGACGTGAACTTCCGGTTTAAGTAAACACAGCTTAGTCGTACCAGCAGCATAAGAATAACGATTTCTCATGAGAGAACTTGATTCCAGGGAAATGATGAATGCATGACAAATAGTGCAGGATGAACTATGCCCAGTGGCGGGAAAAAGAAAGCAAGATCGAAAGTCCTGACGCTAGGGTTAACGCTAGATAACCTCTATGGGTCCACGAATTACTGTACAATAATGACATACAACACACGTCCATATCTGTATTAGTCCCATGTGATAGTCATCGTTACATATCAAGTCCGCAGTGGCAGCACCTTATAAGTCAGGGTGGTCAAACAGTATCGCCACTCATAGGCACATCTCCCATTAGGGCGGCGTACACAGTTGTATAATTACGTTCATTAGCATACCACAACATGTATGCAATTAGAAATACAATTATGTGTACGGATCCTTCCACAATCATAATGATCATCAGAATATGTTTACAAATGTGTATCTCCAATGAGCATGAGTAGTTAGTGGAAGGTTCTGAGACCTCAAACTAATTCACGTGACAAACATCAAAGGCAAAACACCCTAATATCGCCCACCGCTAATGAGTGCGCGCAGCCAATCAGATCGCCGCAGAGCGCCCCCTGGCGGTGGTAGCCGAGCGTGCGTGACGTAAGCGCCCCTAGCGACTGGAGGAGGAACGAGCATTGACCAGTAGTCAACGATGGTGGACATAGGAACAAAGAAAATACACGTAATATCACCCACCCACCACCCACCCACCCACCCACCCACTCACCCACGTGACCGTGACCTTGACCCTGACGGAGTGACCAGTCCGAGTGGCTAGCTAATGTCAACTGGACGTCCGAACGACTGGAGTTAACTGTAAGCCGAAGCGTTTATCCAGCTGTGAGCCATAGCGCGAGATCAAAGGACGCTAATCTGTACAATGTAGCAAGTTAGCTGAGCTAATAAGTGATAAACAGCAACTAAGTTGCAGTGACGACATTGATGTGGGACCGAGGCGTGTTATAGCCGGTTATATGGAGTGAACATAAGACGTGATAAAAGTAAAACCGATAAAGATAAGGCGAATGTGTAATAGTTAATAAGTAGCCGACATGCATGGCTACAATATAACCGCTGGACGACGGAAATCGGACCGTTCGTTAAAAAAAATGTAGCAGGACGAAAATGGACTATGTGTAAAATATAATATGCCAACACGCGGTTGGAACAAGAATGCAATACAAGACGTGAATATGAGGTGATGCAAAATTTAATACATGAAAAATCACAAGTACAATAGAAAGAAAACGATAGTAGATATAATAATAATAATAATAAGAAGAATAATAATAAATGTTCGTGGGTATAAGTGTTCAAGGAGCGGTATTGAATGCGTTCAATAGTGATCGGCGCACGCAACGAGCAGTCAGTCAGTCAGAATAGGTGTGGGAGATGGGGCGTGTATTAGGCGTAATTCATTCATCACAAGCTCCCAGTGCGTCATATGGGCACGGAAAGCGGCACGGAAATCGGCGTCATAGTCGTCGGCGAGGTCGGCTTCATCGTCCCACGACTCCTGCGTGGTCGAGGGGGCGCGAAAGCCAGGACCGTAGTGGAAACAGATGTCCGACATGACATGTCGCCAACGGCTGGCATGTTCGGCGAATGACGTCAGCAGATCGGCGTCGTGTAGTTGTTCTCGAAAGAGCACGGCTGCTTGACATCTCCGGCGCCGTACGCTCACATCCATCAGCTCCATGAGCACGCACGCCCAGTAAAAGCAAGGTATGCTGTAAGTAAAGGATACAATCAGAGTGAGAACATGCATAGGCATCTATATATAACAGACGTAACCAAGCAACGAGAGAGAGATAGGTAATACGAAACCGATCGACTGGCAGACGTTATCGCTAGGCAAGCCGCTACACATGGAACTTGGAACGTGGACTCGACGAACACTTAGCGAGACATGTATACACAGGAACGATAGAACAGTATGTAAATTGAAAAAATAGGTATGAGCTATGTAGAACTATGTAGAGCTATGAAAGTATAATATTAATAAATAAATAAATAAAAGACATACTCACACACTACGCATTAGAGGAAGCACCTCCATAATGACCAAAAAATTGGCAAAGTCTCGGACTTGCAGTACAGGCATGGTGAATTGAAGGTTGTCGACGTCGAATGCAATGGCGGTTGTGATGACGACACGACGATCTCAGCCGACTTATATAGCATGCTAGAAATAAGCCAGACAACTGACGTCAGCCTCGGAACAATACCACACTAATCAGAAAACAGATAAGCGGCCGGCAACTGTCAGCCTACCGACACCGGGCATCCATCACGCAAGGAAAAAGTGGGGGTTATGTACTCGACAGTGCTAGAACGGCGTGTAGTTAAGACAGTAACTGTACATTTTAACGTCATAAAGTCACCATGAACCGTCCTATAAAGTTTAGAGGTGGCAGACATTTTCTGTCCAATTTCTACGCGTGCAGGATACACGTGTGGAATAGACAATTTACCAGTGTCGAAAGTGCCTACCAATGGCGGAAATGCATGCATCATGGCGACATGCAGACTGCAGAAAAAATGCTGTCCACGCGCACGGGTCTACAGGCGAAACATCTCAGCAAGAGCATACGAGAAAAGGAACAGTTACGCGCTGAATGGAACCAACACCGATATTCACTAATGTATGCGTTAGTTGCTGTTAAATATCGCGATCCAACCCTACGTAAACGACTGGTAGACACTGGGTATTCCCAGTTGAATGAATGGGTCAGGAGTCGGGAAGGATACTGGGGCGCACTGACATACAGTGGTCAAGCCGGTCAGAACATGCTAGGGCATATATTAATGCGAGTACGCGAGGTCATTCGATTGCGCAATACTCCCGCCAGACGATCACAAGACCGATGAACAGAGTACAGCGAGATAGCACACATCCAGCAGCAGCATCACGCGCTCGACCAAGGGTTGGTGATAAGAAAGCGCGCCATAGACAGTGGGAGGTGTATATAAACCCGACGCAGAGTGAACGAGGCACACAACCGCACTCCGATCCACAGCACACGTCTAGACTTACTACCAGCATCAGCAGAGAACGAAAATGGCCGCTCAACAAACCGAGATGATGTCAGTCAGCCAACTCGAGAAGGAGGTATGTAACGGTACTTATATATTTAGACGGCCGTTAACCATAGTACAATGTGCCGTTCAAGATAAATATATAGTATATCCATCATGTCAGCAGTGTAACAAACGTGTGAGTCCCGAAAACAATGGCTTTGTGTGTCCTATCCATCGATGGCAGCGTGGTGTAGTGTATCAGTTCGCTATGCGTATCCTCCTACAAGACGCCATCGGCAGTGAAGTGTGGGCAACGTTATTTAATGTCAAGGCTGTCCAGGTGTTGGGATTCACGGCTAACGAATACATGACCATGAAGACAGATGCCGAGCGGTATGCAGCACTGGACATTTTGCGGGGGGCCCAAGTCATGGTGACCATTCGGAAACGCGAGGCGGGACAGTATGTAAATTACACGGTGTCAGACTTGGAAGTAGTAACAGTGTGAATCATTCTGTTGACAGGCTGGCGCTACCGTCGCTGCTGTAGCTACTGCAGTTGCTACCGGAAGCAGTAGTGACGTCATCGACGTTGAGAGCCACTCTAAGGTAATGGAATGGTTACATGCTAATAGTTCGGAGATACTATTCTCCTCCTCTGCGGACAGCTGTTCACCGCCATCATTAATTAAAATATCAGATGACGAGGGGGAGGATAACATTAGCAGTAGCAGTAGCGATGATATGGAGGCCACGGTGAGTGGTTTAGATAGTATACGGGATCGAGCCGAAGCAATGACGAATGAAAATAATTTCTATAAGGCACTAGAGGTCGCCAGCGTGCGATATGCCAGTGACGAGGTGGAACGCATAATGAATTTAAATGACGATAAGGATCGTTAAGTACCATCGTCCAGCATGGTCATGCACGTCTTGCGGTGGTTATCTATAGATGTCATTGCAACGTGTGGGAATATGACATGGCGTAACCAAGTGACAGAATTGGTTAGAAAGAGTATGTACGAAAGATACAACGATATACAGGGCGACGCGGATGAATATGCCGAATGTGACTAGTTCTTTCTGTTCAATAGATGGGTCTGACGCAGCTGCAGAGAGCCTACAAGCGTCAGTTGACGGACATGTACGATGCCGATGACGAGGATGAGGTGACGCCATCGCGGAAACGACAGAAACTAACCCCAGCAGATGGCGACACCAGAGTGGTGGTGAAGTACCGCTGCGACTCGCCACCACCAAACCAGGAGGCGTTGGAGGAGCTACCGTGGGGACCGCTCTATCAATAATCGTCGGAGTCGGAGTCGGAGTGTGTAGTTATCACCAGAACCCGCCCTCATTACCATCATGAAGAGGATGAGGATGCTATCGTCTCAGCGCCACCAGCAAAACAGGAGGCGGAGCTACCGTGGGGACCTGTGGAGTTGTTGTCTGACTCTGACTCTGACTCGGAGACTGTCATCGATTCTTCCATCCTCAACACCCCCCCTCATTACTATGACGATGTGGATGAGGATGCTATCGCCTCATCCCCCGCGTACGAGAAGGAGGACGATGACGCGTTCGAGTTCAGTCCTGCTTCACCACCACCACCACCACTCACGCAAAGCACACAAACGCCAGCACCAACTACACTGTATGTCTTCCCCATGAAAACCATCGTCCTGAAGCCAGACGGGGGGTACGAGAGCATCGCCGACCAACACACAATTACTCACCCAAAGCCATCGACGTCGACCATCGAGGATCCGAAGCCGTCCTCGATTATCACTCACCCAAAGCCATCGACGTCGACCGTCGAGGATCCGATTATCACTCACCCAACCATCGAGGACCCGAAGCCGTCGACGTCGTCGACCACAGAAGAAGAAGAAGATCCGAGAAAGGTGTGTGTTCTCGCAATGCAAACGCACATAGCATACTTAATAGCTCACCAGTGGCGGATATCCGCCCCATCGACGGTGGAAGAAGTAACTGTGGACGTATGCCGATCACTGGCTTTCACGATGCTGTCGGCACCGTACCAAGAAATAATAATGAAATACGTGCGTTGTGCTATCCGTCAACCACGGTGAACAGTAGTATGTGATGAACAGTAGGCGGGAGTGAGTTAGTAGTAGTAGTAGTAGTAGTATTGTTGTTGTTGTTGTTATGTAGAATGAAGTGTACGACGACGAGGCACCCGTACTCCCAGCCAGCATTCGGAAGCGATCTGGAGTATTGAACGCCACGTATATGACGTCGTCAACACAATATTATTATTAGTAAACATAACCGAGTTAGTAGGTAGTAGTTGTTGTTGTATTACGTAATATGGAGTGGAATATTAGTATCTTTTAATTTGTTCTGTAGGATGATGATGACGTACCTATGCTACCGATTGAAGCGCGTAGGCGAGCAAGCCGTGAATTAATAGTGCTACTACTAGAATATATCATATCGACACACGATGAACAATAGGTCTATTTCTTTATGTAGGAGGAGGTGAAGGAGGAGGTGAAAGAGGAGGAGGAGGAGGAGGCACCCGTACTAGCACGAGCCGAGAGGACACGCGCATTACATAGATTACTACAGATAATTGTTGATTTTATGGTTGAAACCCCCGCATTTTAAGAAGCACCGTTTGCAACGGAATAACAGTAGTTAGTCGCTCTCTCTCTTTTATTGTATGCTTGTAGTTGCATGACATAGAGTAATGTCTATATATATATATATATATATACCTACAGACTTATATAGTATTCATCAGCATCATTGTACGTAACCTCTGTCGTGGTGTAAAAGCCCACAAGTTAATAACCATGGAACTAGCCACTGGCGTATCGATAACCGATCGTAAGCTAGAGGTCACTGTCGCGGATGTAACAATCCCACAAACCTTAAAGTCGTCATAGTAATTATATAAGTCTAACCGTGTGTATATGTATATGTATATGTATATTATGTATATGTCTATGTCAGTATATACTCAATAAAACGTCATACAATGAATGAATGAAACGTGTTGTCAGTGGTGTTGCCACGGTCTACATAGTGGAAAGAGAACCCGTAGCCATCGATAGTGGACACACAGTAGCCAATACCACAGGATCACACCTTAGATCATACACCCTTCACCAATCACCATGCACCAACCACCACCACCGCCCCACCACCACCACCACCACCACCACCACCACCACTACCACACGTACTATATAGCTGTACTAAGAACCGCTGTCTCTCTCAGTTGTAGATACGTAGAGCACCATGAAACGTCACCAATGTCGTCACTGCGGACTGGTGCTCGACACGTATGCAACGCTAAAACACCACCTAGCGAGACATGCAACACCGACAGTGACTGAACACACGTATTCGGTGGCTCAGCCATTAGAGGTGCCACCTAGCGACCAGGCAAAGCGAACGAAATATTCGTGTAAATGCGATGCAACGTTTGAGATATGGGACGATCTGCAACAACATGTGAGGTCCGTATGTCGTCTTAGCAGTAGCAGCAGCAGCAGTAGCAGTAGAAGTAATAGAAAACAGACCACAGTGTACACATGTGCGAAATGTGGAAAGAAGTTCACTAGACTCGGTGACCTGACCAGGCACGCGCGAATAGCGTGTACCGACGACGACGACGTCACGAAGCCACCATCGCCGAAGAGATCAATCAGGGAAGACACCACACCCCACCATCCACTCGTTACCGATGCAGACCCCATAGACCCACCTGCTCGACTCCCCTTCGCCGACAACCTATCGACGGAACTGTCAGATGTCGTACGAGCGCACTGGTCGACCATACGGACACGTGTAACGAGAGGTCCTCTCCAGTGCAGGTACGATTACAGATTAACGACTCTGGACACGACCGTTCTAGAGACGCCGTTGAAGAACGTGTTCCAGGAACAGACCAACGCTTTCAAGATTAACCTCAGTTACGGGTTCATTCTGAGGAACAAGAACACGGGTCAATACAAGTACTACCATCCCTCGTGCAACTGCTGTGGACGCTACCTGGACGAGCCCAGTCTCATCACCAACAGCAAGGACTTTGATAAGTTCCTCGAACGCATCCGAGAAACCGATGTCCTGCAATGGGCCATCAATCAAAGACCGGATTCGGCGTGGGTGTGCGAACTCGTGACCAATGTCACATTTTTCGTCAATCGCATCATCGAACACCCGATAGGATGTGTAGGAATGACCGACCTTCCAATGTACATCAAGAAGAACAAAGCCCTCATCGGATTGGAAAAGGAGCCCATCCATGCCAAGAGGTACAGTGACAACCTGTGTCTCTTCCGATGTCTGGCCCTACATCGCGGATGTGAAAGTCGTCGATTGGAACCAGCTGTGAAGACGCTGTACGAGACGTACGCCCAAGACGGCGTACCCATGGCAGCATTTGCCGGGGTCACGATGGACGACCTCTATCGTGTAGAGACCACGTTCCAAACGAATGTGTGCGTGTACAGTCTCGTACCACCGGATGGAGAAGATGGAACGCCAACTGCAGAACTCGTTCGTCGCTCGGTACGTAAGTACCCTGACACACTCTACCTCAATCTTCACGGGACACATTTTTCCAGGATAGACGCATGTACTGTCACTCGTACAGATGTCGGAAGTGTGGGGACTGTTTGTGGAAAGACGCATGGAGTCTACGCAACCCCGAGAGCACGTGTACGGGGGGTGTGCGCCGAGTCTATCCTGGTGGCGTGTACCATTCGACTCCATCGGTGTTCGAACGTCTGGCAGACGAGAACATCCGAGTGGCCGAAGCGTTGCAGTACTATCCGTACCGAGCCACCTTCGATTTCGAGTGTTGGTTCGACACCGAACACCTTCCGTCTGACAGTGCCCAGGTTCACTGGGTTGCGCGTCACGTCCCGCTGAGCGTCAGCGTGGCATCCAACGTACCCGGACACGAACAGGTGACATGCATCGTCACGGACGGAGACACCAACAAGTTGGTGAGCACCATGATGACTATCCTGCAATCGATGAGCGAGGCCGCGTACGACAAGATCAAAGACGCATACGATCATGTGTTGGACCAACTAGCAGAAGAGCTGACGAAATGGGACGCACGGGAGGCAGCTGCACGGGAGGCAGCTGCACGAGAGACCACCGAGAAGAAAGCTCGACCGGCAACCAATCCGTACAAAACGCTGATGGGACAACTGTATGGATGGATGCGTCAGTTACCTGTCATCGGGTTCAATTCGGGGAAGTATGATCTCAATGCCATCAAACAGTTCCTCATACCGTACTTCCTGACGACTTCAAAGACCGTGGAACAAGACGAAGCCGAGGACGAGGACGAGAGGGAGCAAGAGGGCAACAAGACAGAAGAGAACGACGGCGTCGGGGCAATGTTCGTCATCAAACGCAACAACACTTTCATGTGTCTTTCGACGGATCAGCTGAAATTCCTAGACATGATCAACTACATAGCCCCCGGGTTCAGCTACGACAAGTATCTGAAAGCGTACGGATGCGAGGTGACGAAAGGTAATTTCCCGTACGAGTACATGGACCGTCTGGAGAGACTCGACGACACCGCACTTCCACCGAAAGAGGCCTTCTTCAGTCGACTGAAGAACGAAGGTATTTCAGACGAGGATTACGCCGGTTGTCAGGAGGCCTGGCGCGTCAATGGCATGACGACGTTGCGGGACTTTCTCGTCTGGTACAACAACAGGGACGTGGTTCCCTTTCTACAGGCCATCGACAGACAGTTCGCGTTCTATCGACAACGGGGAATAGACATGTTCAAGCAAGGTATCAGCGTACCTGGTCTGACCCTGCTGTACCTGTTCAACGACCTTCCAGAGAAGACCTACTTTACCATCTTCAACGAGAAGAATAAAGACCTGCACGACCTCGTTAAAGAGAACATTGTAGGCGGGCCTTCGATCATCTTTCATCGCTATCACGAGAAAGGGGTCACCACGCTACGTCAGAACGAGTACGGAGAGGCGGCTCGTCCTTGTCGAGCGATCGTCGGATACGATGCGAACGCACTGTACCTGTGGTCGCTCATGCAAGACATGCCTATGGGATGGTACACGCGACGACGAGCAGAGAAGGACTTCCGCCCCGAATCGGCGCAGCTGTACGGACAGATGGCTGGAGAATGGTTGACGTGGGAATCCGAACGCACGGGACGTTCCATACGGCATCAGATCAACGGACGAGAGAAGAGAATAGGCAAACATCGGGTGGATGGATGGTGCAGCGAGACGAAGACGGCTTATCAGTTCCAAGGGTGCTTTTTTCACGGTTGCTCGTGCAACCGTGACGAGGTGAACGCCGTCAACGGGAGACCAATGGCGGAACTGCTCGCCGCGACCCGAAAGACCACCGCCTACCTACGACACTTTGTCACAGTCGTCGAGTTGTGGGAATGCGAGTGGAAAGAGATGAGACGAACCCCGGCCGTACGCAAGTGTGTGGATGCAGCATTTCCCCGACGTCGACACGTGCGATGGACGATGACGTCACAACAGATCCTGAACGGAGTGCGTGCAGGAACCGTGTTCGGCATGATCGAGTGCGACATACGCGTACCGGAAGAATTGCGCGCGCACTTTGCCGAGATGCAGCCCGTGTTCAAGAACATCAGTCTGATACGCGAGGATCTCGGTCCGTTCATGCGCCGATACGCCGAAGAACACGACATCATGAAGACTCCGCGACGCATGCTCGTGGGTAGTTATTGCGGCGATAAGATACTGCTCGCAACGCCACTGCTGCGATGGTATCTGGACCACGGTCTCGAGGTACTGCACGTGTACCAGGTCATCGAATACGATCCTATTCCGTGTTTCCGGCGGTTCGGCGATGCAGTGTCCAAGGCCCGACGCGAGGGCGACGTTCACCAAGACAAGACCATCATCGCGGACACCATGAAGTTGCTGGGGAACTCGGGCTACGGAAAGACCATCACCAACGTCGACCGACATCGTGACGTCAGCTACTGCACGGAGAAGGCGGCAACGCTCCTGGTCAACGATAAACGGTTCCGACAACTCGAGATCGTCGTCGACGATGCGTACGAGATAGAGTTGAACAAGAAAACCGTCAAGTACACCCTACCCGTACACGTGGGATTCTTCGTTCTGCAGTACGCCAAGATGCGCATGTTGCAGTTCTATTACGACTTCATCATCCGATACGTGGAGCGCCCTCTGTTCGAGTACTGCGAGATGGATACAGATTCCGCCTATTTGGCCTTGACCGGCGAGTCCGTCGACGACCTCGTGACCCCGGAACTACGAGAATATTATTTCCGACATCGTTCCGAATGGCTCCCATCGGAATGTTGCGACGACCATCGGAACGACTACGTGCGCTGTCGTCTCGCCAATCGACCGTGGGTCGGAGACGAGGCGTGCTGTAAGGCGCGAAGAGCGTTCGACAAGAGGACACCGGGTCTGTTCAAGGTCGAGTGGTCCGGTGCCGGGTTCGTGGGGTTGTGTAGCAAGACGTACTATTGTTTCGGAGCCACCGACAAGTACAGCACCAAAGGACTGAGCAAACGGCACAACACCATCGACAAGGACGCGTTCCTGGCGGTGCTCACCAACCGTCGGAGCGGAGGTGGATCGAACCGTGGTTTCCGGGTGCATAAATCTACCGTGATGACGTACGTGCAGACACGGGATGCACTCACCTTCTTTTACGCCAAACGCGTGGTGCACGAGGACGGGGTGACCACGGGTCCGGTGGACGTGTAGAAAAGGCGATGCACGCTGCACTCGTTTCATACGCAATCATGGATGCACGATGGAAACACCCCTTCACGTGCATCGTCGCCGGACCGACGGGGTGCGGCAAGAGTACTTTCGTGACGCGTATGTTGCGTCACGCCGCTGCGATGATCGATCCACCGCCCGAACAAATAACGTGGTGTTACGGAGAATGGCAAGAGGCTTACGCAACGACGAACTTGGGTCACGTGCGATTCGAGGAAGGGTTACCGACGGCGGCCATGTTCGATCCGACAACGAGGAACCTCATCGTCATAGACGATCTCATGGCAGAAACGGACGAACGGGTCACGACCCTGTTCACTAAAAAAAGTCACCACAGGAACACGTCCGTGCTGTATCTCGTACAGAACCTGTTCCCTAAAAACAAAGAGAGTCGCACCATCAGTCTGAATTCGCAGTACATGGTGGTGTTCAAGAATCCACGTGACGCATCGCAGATGGCGACCTTGGCGCGGCAGATGTATCCGGGACGCGGCAAGTTCGTGCAAGAGGCGTTTAAAGACGCCACGGCGGTACCGTACGGTTATCTATTGGTCGATCTCAAACAGGACACGCCCGAGGACATGCGTCTGCGCACGGCCATCTTTCCAGACGACGGTGTTCAGTACGTGTACCTGCCGAAGGTATAAAACGACCGAGTGTGTGGATAGTCTCTTCATTCGCATCATGTCTACCCTGGTGAAGAGACACATCGTGTGCATACAGGCTCTGGCCAGAGTCAAGAACAACAAAATTAAAAAGGCCATCATCGCCAACGCCGACGCCGATCTGCTGTGTGCACTAGCCGAGTGTGCCTACAACATACTAACAAAAAACATTCCATTGACCGCTTTACAGAGGCGACGATTGCATAAATACAGGACGAAGTTACGCGAGTTGGCTAATAGACGAACGCTCGCTGCCAGACGAAGACGCATCTTGCTGCAACCGCAGGTTGGCGCGGGACAGAGCGGCGGTTTCCTATCGGCCTTCCTAGCACCGTTGGCAAGTTCGGTCTTGATACCCTTGCTCCAACAGGTGCTGACCAAAAGGTAGATACATGGAACACGCACGCAAGATGGCCTTGGTGGACCCGCGACTGTTGGACACGCTTCGGTCACCCCCACCCCCACCCGCGACCGACACCTTAGGCAAGAAGGTGCAAGCCCTCGATGACGAGATGAAGACCATCCTAGATAGAAATGACCTAGACGACGGGACCAAGGTGACCCTGTATAATCAGGTGTTGCAGCGGTACAACGTCTTGGCCAATAAACGCATCAAGGAACCGCTACGCGTGGTCACGGTGAACGAGTCGGAGGTGGCGTCGGAGTCGGGGTCGGAGGGTGCAGTCCGCGCTCCTATTAGCGGACTGGAGGCCACCGTCTTGGCCACCGTACCCAGGACCATGCAGGCCAAAGCCAGCCGTTTGATGGAGCATCTCAAGAGAGACATCACGTGGACCGCTCGCGGTGAACTGATACACGAGGGCGTGCCGGTTGTCGGAAGTAACGTGGTGGATCTCGTTAATGATCTGTTGCGTAAGAGCAAGACCGCTCCGACGGGTTGGCAGCCGTTCGCACGACAACTCCGTGCCATCAACCTACCCATGACGTTGGTCGGTAACGTCGCCAGAAGAGCCTACATACGTCCGGAGCCATCGATCACTCCCTCTCGTCGATCCAGTCCTACTCCGCGTGCTGCATCAGGTAGTGCACGAAGATCGCTAAGTTGGACACCCCTCGGCCGTAAAAGCCGTCGAATGGAACATTCCATGCCCACCCCACCCCCCGAAAGACGCAAGGCTTTGACGTCATTGGCTGGTTGGGACAACCTATAGGATGGTACGATGCGTGTCCGTAGCACAGTGTTCGTCATGTCGCCCGATCCACAGGACCTCGTTTACCGTTCCATCGTCGGTGCGATATGTATCAGTGGACTTTACATGATTGCTCACAGTCTAGTCCTCAGTTTTATGCCACAGACGTTATTCGAACCCCCCTTGCTCGACGAATGGACCATTCCTCGTCCACCCACCCACCCTCCCCGCGCATCGCGCAAGGCTTCGTCGTCATTGGCTGGATGGAACAACGTATAAGGTGGTACGACGCGTATCCGTAGCACAGTGTTCGTCATGCTCACCGATCCACAGGACGCGTCCCGTTCCATCGTCGCTGCGCTATTGTTCGAAGGACTTACCTTGCTGGGAGACGTTGCAGCCGGCATTCTTATACAACAGGTGTTATTCCGACTATGGTTACTCCGCTAGACCGTTGTTGTTCCACCGCTGTCATTGTGGGTGCCATAGTGTGTGTCCTAGTACACGTCGGCGTGCTCCTCGTCATTCGTCAGCAGTGGGACTCCGGAGTCAACGGCACCGCCCCCGTCAACACATCGGTCTTCCGTCTCTTTTGATGGCACAGAGGGGAGAACGCTCCTTGAGCGAGGTCTACTTCGATCCCACGAAGGTAGGTAGTTATGGCGGCGTCGCTGGCTTGCGACGCGTCACGCGCCTGCCACAGAAGGCCGTCAAGGCATGGTTGTCGGCACAGGACGCCTACACCTTACACAAACCAGCGAGACGTCATTTCAAGAGACGACGCGTCATCGTGGGTGGTATGCATCAGCAGTGGCAGGCCGATCTCGTAGACATGACGAAGGTCAAAGACGTCAACGACGGTATGGCCTTTCTCCTCACGATGATCGACGTCTTCTCGAAAGTGGCCTGGTGTGTTCCCATGAAGAACAAGTCCGCGGCGTCGTTGGTAAAAGCGCTGCAATCCACGTTCGTCGACGTTTGCCCCCTGACCTTGCAGACGGATCAAGGCAGAGAATTTCGGAACAAATCCGTTCAGGCGCTATTGAAGCGTTACGACATCCATTACTTCTACACGCACAACGCGGAGACGAAGGCAGCCGTCGTGGAACGGTTCAACCGAACGTTGAAGACGCGCATGTGGCGCTACTTCACGAAACACCAGTCGTGGCGGTACGTCGACATCCTTCCGGACTTGATGCGATCGTATAACAATGCCCGCCACCGCATGATCGGTATGGCGCCGTCACAGGTGAATGCACAGAACCAAGAACAGGTGTGGCAACGTCTGTACGGTCACGATGGTAAGGGCGTGCCCAAGTTGCACGTGTCGGATCGCGTGCGTGTCAGCAAGTACAAACGCACGTTCGAAAAGGGCTACGAGACGAACTGGAGCGAAGAGTTGTTCACGGTACACGAGGTTCACCCCTCCGACCCACCCGTGTATCGCTTGCGGGACGATCTCGGCGAAGTGCTGGAGGGTACCTTCTACGAACTGGAGCTGCAGAAGGTGACGGTACCCTTTGATAAAGTGTACCGTATTGAAGCGGTACTGAAACGCCGTACGGTTGGTAAACGTAAGGAAGCTTTGGTGAAATGGTTCGGCTATGGCTCCTACTTCAACAGCTGGATCGATGCCAGGGGACTCGTCAACTATAAAGCCTAGCCGCTCACATGACGACACTGCATTCGGGATATGACACACGACGCGACACCACCACCACCACCGCCCTGCCTCACCACCATAGACGAGGAGGAGCAGGACGCGGATTGTACTGACGCTGCACCGAACGAGCCAGACAGCACTCCCTGGCATATTTTCGGTACCGCGTGTCCCAAAGAGGAGATCGTGTTTCTGTGTCAGGTCGTCGTCCTGTACACGGTCATTCTGATCAGCATTTACAACCTGACGACAGGTCGCGGCGATTCTAATCTGTGGACGGCTCTGTTGAGTAGTTCGTTGGGTTACCTACTGCCCAATCCCACGTTGAGACGCAATGGCGACTGATTTCTACATGACGCTGCCCAGCAACGCTTCCATGGAGATGCACCCCGACAACACCTTGACCCATTACGTCACGCACTTACCTCAACGCATAGATCTTACCGGCGAGTGGGAGTGTGGATTGGCTGAAGTCCAGTATCCGCACACTTGGTACAACGTCACAGCGAACGATGCCTGGTTATTCCTCAACCCGGTCGATGCTCCGCACACGTACCGACGTACGAAGTTGTCGTGTGGGTATTACGACGATCCGTTAACATTGATGTATCACGTCAACAAGGGACTGTACACTCTGAGGACGTCGACTACGCAGGCGCAAATGAGCTATAGTTCCGTCACTCAGAAAATGACGTTACACATGACAGCGAACACCCTGTTCACCTTACCGCACCCCACGACGGCGTCCATGTTAGGATTCCGTAAACCCGTAGCCATCGACTCGGCTACGGCGTCATCCTCCATGGACTCCAGCCCTTCCGACTCGTCGTATCCCTTCCACTTCGAGGCCGACGATGTGGTGAACTTGACACAGGGGTTCGACACCCTATACTTCTACACGAACATCGTGGAGTCTCGCGTAGTGGGTGACACTCTCGCACCTCTGTTGCGACCCATTCCGATTAGCGGACGTAACGGTGACAGGGTGTCCGCTCGTTTCACTAACGTGCACTACGTGCCTCTGTTGTACTCGCACTTCGATTCGATCGAGGTGGATATAAGGGACGACATGGGTCGGCGCGTGCCATTCGAATACGGTAGAGTGACGGTGACGCTTCATTTTCGTCGACGCAGGTCCAGACTGTTCTGATGAATTACAACGATTATTACGCACGCCAGGCTGGCGGTGCGCTGCCCTACTTCGCCGGTGCGCCATACCAGCGAGGTCACGGACTGGGCAGTCTGTTCGGCAGTCTGTTGCGCAGCGTCATGCCGCTCTTCAAGAGAGGTGCCGTGGCGTTGGGCAAGGGAGCGTTGAAGACCGGCGTTCGCATAGCCGACGACGTCTTATCGGGACAGAACATAAAAACGGCTGCCAAACGACGCGTCACCGATGCCGTGCTCAGCAGTATTCGGAGCCCCCCTGGTAAACGTATAAAACGAGCGGCCGCAAGGCCGACCGTCACTGCAGTAAAGAGACGCCGCAAGAAACGGACGTCCCAGAAACGCGTGGCCGACATATTCGACAACAGAGATGGCGTTCGTGCATAGACAGTCGTGCGAGGGAGTCAAGACCGAGCTGGATCTCTTTACCGTACCCCCCACTCAGAACTGCATCGTCGACAGTCACGTGGTGGAACATCAACCCACGGCCTCTCTGGACTCTGGAGGACCGATCGAATTCTTCATCCCCGGATCGGGAGACGATTACATAGATCTCGCCAACACGATGCTCCACTTGCAGGTGAAGGTGACGCTCGCCAACGGTAACCCTCTAGATGCGGGCGACCCCGTGGGACCGGTGAACAACTTCTTGCATTCGCTGTTCAGTCACATCGACCTCTCTCTGAACGACACGCTCGTGACCTCTTCGGCCTCCAACTCGTACCCGTATCGATCCTACATAGAGACGCTGCTGAGTTACGGATTCGATGCCAAGTCGACGCAGCTGACGAATCAGCTGTGGTACAAGGACAAGGCTAGTCGCATGCACGCCTCCGAGCTAGCCGCCGGACCCGATCCTAACCCCGGGTTCCTGACTCGACGAGACTACATAGCCGGCAGTCGCGTGGTCGACATGATAGGTCGTCTCCACGTGGATATGTTTCTCCAGGATAAATTCCTGATCAACGGTGTCGACGTCAAGTTGCGACTGGTGCGCAGCACGCCCGCGTTTGCGCTGATAGCCGGTGGAGCGAACGAGTACAAAATAGTCGTCGTCAACGCGTCCTTGTTCGTGAAGAAGGCCACCGTCAATCCAGCCGTGCAGAAGGCTCACATCATGGCTATGGAATGGGCCACGGTCAAGTATGCGTTACGACCCGTCGAATGCAAGGTGTACTCCATTCCCACGGGCGCTCTGTCGCACACGCACGAGAACCTGTTCCTCGGCTCCCTGCCGAAACGTCTCGTACTGTGCTGCATCGACAACGACGCCTACAACGGCACGTACCAAACAAACCCGTTTCACGCCAAGAACAACGCCATCAGCTTCGTCTCCGTGTACGTGGACGGTCGTCAGATACCCGCCAAACCCTTCCAGCCCAACTTCGCTGAAAACCTCTTCGCCAGGAGCTACGCGAGCATGTTCACCTCGACCAGCAAGATATGGCAGGACGAGGGGAACGGTCTGACTCGCGACGAGTACCGAGACGGCTACACCTTCTTCTGTTTCGACCTTACCCCCGACCAGTGCGACGGTCCCTGCTTTAATCTGGTACAAAAGGGCAACCTGCGCTTAGAATTTCATTTCCGAGAAGCGCTTCGGACCACCGTGAACGTCGTCGCCTACGCCGAATTCGAGTCCGTGCTGGAAATAGACAAGAACCGCAACGTCATCCACGACTACTGAGATGGACACCCTGCAGATCGCCCGTCTACTGGCGATGGATCCGAACACCGCGTCCGTCTTTGGCGGCGTCGTACCCCGCGATGGACTGCCTGCAACAATTGACGCTTTGCCGATCGCCTTCGTGTGCAACACCGACGACGGCGACGAACCGGGCGAACATTGGATAGCGCTGTACCTGTCCTCCGACGGCCGCGGCGAATACTTCTGTTCGTACGGTCTGCCGCCTCGCCACGCGGCGTTCCGCACCTTCTTGAACAAACACTGTTCCGAGTGGACTCATAATAGCAAGAGACTTCAGAGTGGTGTGTCTAACGTTTGCGGACAATATTGGGTCACTTATATCATGCTTCGTTGTAACGGCGCTCCTATGCGAACTTTCGTCAACGCTTTCCACACCGATCTGGTCGCTAACGATTGTCGCGTGTTCGATTGGATTAGGCTGCTAAAAAAGGGTATACCGTACTATCGCGTATCATACTGAGCCTCTGGCGCGGTGGTCGCTCCACCCGTAAGCTCGCCCTCGAACCTCTGGCGCGGTGGAGACACCCGTAAGTTCGCGACCTCTGGCGCGATGGTCACCATTCGCAAGTCGCCTCCACTTCATCTTCATCTTCGTCATACCCAGCTCGTTGTATCCAATCGCATACGATCGCCTCGTTTGTACTGCTGCCGCTTTGTTGTATTCAATAAAATACGTGTGCACCGTACGATTGTGTTCGTCTCCTTACTAGGTTAACGACCCTTCGGTAAACGTAACTAGGTCCATGCTCGTTCCTCCTCCAGTCGCTAGGGGGCGCTTACGTCACGCACGCTCGGCTACCACCGCCAGGGGGCGCTCTACGTAACTAGGTCAATGCTCGTTCCTCCTCCAGTCGCTAGGGGCGCTTACGTCACGCACGCTCGGCTACCACCGCCAGGGGGCGCTCTGCGGCGATCTGATTGGCTGCGCGCACTCATTAGCGGTGGGCGATATTAGGGTGTTTTGCCTTTGATGTTTGTCACGTGAATTAGTTTGAGGTCTCAGAACCTTCCACTAACTACTAGCATGCTAAAGGTGTCACATTGATAATTGTATTCCACTAAGTTATGCATTTCCAAAATGTCGGACTATATTACAGTGCCCTGCCGTCAACCGATACACCGTTTAAAACAATAGTAGTTCCTCGTGCAACCGACATAGTACGCGGGCCTTTCCCCACTTCCTGCATTAGTACACTTGGTACGAATGTAAATGTCAATAATTGTGAAAGGCGCATTAATTTGGGACGACCTCGGACGTACCGAGGTGCAATTATTTTGACAATTTGTTGTCTCATCTGCATTTCCAAGATGTCGGACTGGATTACTGAGCCGTGCCGTGCCGTGCCGTGAACCGACACACTGCTTAAAGGTACTGTATTTGTTGCTCATTTAATAATATAATGTTCTTGGTACTAGAATAAACATTTGTAAATGATGCTGCCCGCTAAAATGCGTTTAGTAAGCCAAATACATGTTTGCATTTTTACTGTTTCGTTACGAAAAGTTGCGAATAGTGTTTATGGCGCGAAACCACAGGGGCGGAGCTAGGCGAAGCTTGCTTTGCCGAACGTTAATGAGATGCATCACGTGATCGCGGGATCGACGCGCGCGCACCGGCGACTTGCTCAGAGTTTGTTGACATTCGGGCAACATGGCTGACAGTGACAGGCGGGTTGTGCGTGTACCGTTGCGTTCCGCGACGACGAGGATTGAAAAAAGTTGGATAAAGCGAGATTGGCAACACGAGTGACACTGAAAAACCAAAAGGGACGTCGGGATCGCCTGAAGACTGTCTTTAAAATGAAAAACAGTGAAGTGGCAGACATTCTATTCGACACGTTAGTACATTTTCTTATTATTACTATCCTAGGCCTAGCGCGAGTATCGGCATCGGACCGATACCCGGAGCCCCGGCCCTAGGCTATGGCTATGTCGCATGTGGTGCCTTCACACAATTCAGGTTTACCACCAGTTAAGTTGTTTCCAGAATGTGGGTTTATGTGTAATTCGTTCATGAACGTGTGTATGTGAGAGGAATGAAAAAATATATCAATGTTTTAATTGCAATTAACGGTACTAACGTTACGACCCGACCTACGCAACCCGACTGGCTACAACAATATAAATTAAATTAAACAACTGTTTGCTTAACAGGGCGTTTCTTACTGGGAAAAGTTGTTGTATGTTGTCTTTTTTTTGTATCAAAATCATGACTATTGGAAAAAGGGTGTGTGCTATGTGTAGGAATGGCAAGGCCCAAGCCAAGGCCCGGCAAGGGGGAGTAATCAATAAAAAATAAATAAAAAATAAATATAAAAAAAAATAATTGAACATTAAAAAAATTATTTAACAGTGAAATACTTCAGGAAAGTTCCATTTTGTTAACTACAAATAAATTAGTTTTCACAGTATATATTGAAAAGTGCACAGATGTACTCATAAATTCTGCGTACATTGAGTATGAATACGAGTACCTGACACATAAGTTATATGAATACGAGTATTTAAAACTACTTCCGCCTCAGGTCTGGTCGAGGACACCATTTGATTTGTTGCAGCCGTGCGCATGCAAACACACACATAAAATATAGTGCCTGCATGTTGCATATGTGGCATGTTGATAATCTCCATGGCATAGGCTTAGTGTAGCATAAACTCACCCATGTGCTTAGACTAGTTATTGCTGTTGCTTTCCTCTTTTTCCCTGTAGTCCGGGTGATCCTGGCACCGATACTGGTTGATGATTTATTTTCCACCTTCTTCATAACTAGTCCTGTTTTACTACCGTCTCCACCAATTGTCTCCACTCCCCTCTATCCCTCACCCTCATTCTCCATTCCCCTCCCACTAAATCTCTCTTCCTCCCATCTCAGTCTCGGTCTTCTTCTTCTCCACTCCCTTCTACCCTCCACTTTTCGGATTCACATTTTGTTATACAAAATGCCTGATGAATAATGTACACTAAGTAGTTGTCAGGCACTAAGGCTATGCACAGTTTATCTTGCCAGTTATTCTATGTCTAATATGTCAGCAAAACATTGGTACCCACTTCAATGAAATTACGTACATTTGTCATTGTCCAAGAAACGCAAGGCATTTAGGTGTGGCCCTATTTCATGCTCATGCTTGGATAAATTATGGTGGGAAAGAATTGACCCATTGAAATGTAGCAAATTGAAAAATTACATCATAATATGAACAAACATGTAAATGATCATCTAAAGATGTGGAAAGAAGAACGGTTATGGAAGAATGGTTGTTTTAAGTTAAAAGGCAATCATTGTTGTAACAACACTGGAAGCGTCAGTGAGTCACTACTGTCCCATCAGTGCACAAAGATAAGCATCAGTCCAATCTGCTATGGTGTAGTGTATTGCCCTGCCTCATTAACACATCCATTGTCTCATTGTTAAACATAATGCCTCCAAGTGGGTTGTAATGTAAAACCATCCCAGACTGGCAGTAATATACCAGCCCTCCTTGTGTGAATTGTGCATATGGACAGATGTTCATATAACTATGTCAGACAAAAAACCAGCATTTGACCCAAAATAATATCCAGAAAGCAACTGGTAATCATAGTGAATAATATTTTATATACTATATAAACTTTAACTACGTATAAACAGTATAAACATTATCAATTATGGGTAATCACCACATATTTAGGAAATAAATTATTTGAATGTACTATGGATGCATGCACATTGCTACCATCCAACGTCAATTTGATGGGCACATCACTAAATGGAAAGTAGGCCACTGTAACATGGGGCATAAAATATGCAAATAAAATAATTATTTAATGAAAGGTTAAGGTATGTTACAGATACAACAAAATATTTGTCTATGTTGATATACATGTAGGGATAGTGAGTGGAAATAAAGCTACATGAAAAAAGTTATGAAAATAAAGTCACACAATTGCCTACGAAAGTCACAGAGAAATAATATAGTAACAACATTGTGTTATTCAAATACCATATATTAAATACAAAGGTACATTCTTGCACATTTTCACTGATACTTGAGCACAATAAATTTTTATTATTAAAAAAATCATTATATTTTGACACATTATTAAGTGATAATATTTATTGATTTAATAAACATATCACTGGAGCCGTCAACCCACTCTGGTTTAGACATTTAGCTGGCTTAGACAAGTGGTTGAGTCAGCTTTGAAAGTGGCTTCTCAAGTGTCACTAACAAAAAAGTAAAGGTGATCAAACACTTTGGTGATCTGTAATCGTGTTTATTTATTGTTTGTTTTGTTTTAGCATTTCAACTTGTATTATAAATGCAAAGAACTAGATATACAAATGAACAGGTTTTTGCTGATGAAATGAATGATTTTTACAGACGTTTTTAATACTCAGGACTCTTCCAGTAGATGTGATTCTGTGCTCAGCGATGTGTTTGTCAGTAATGCAGATAGGCTTGAAATTGATGTAGATGTTGTTACCAAAGTCTTCCAACATGTATGTAGTTGAAAATCAACTGGTCCCAAGGTTGTGTCAGTTTGCCGATTTTGTACTTTCTATATACAAATGACTGTACCAGCAGCAGTACTAACAACTACATAATACAATTTTCTGATGATTCGGCTATTCTTAGTCTGTTACATGCTGATTCTGACATCAGTATGTACACTTCTGAAATTTAAAGCTTTGTACATTGGTGTGACAACAACCACCTCAAACTCAATGTTAGTAAGACTCAAGAGATGATTTTTGATGCTAAATGTATTGTTGCCGATCACTTACCTGTTGTTATCCATGGTGAAGAAATTGCCCAGATTGGTCAGTACAAATACCTAGGTGTCCATCTTGATAACAAATTTAGCTGGAATGTCCATGTTCACAGTGTGTGCTCCAAAGTCCACCAGCAGTGGAGTTGGCAACTGGATCATGCTTATGAAACATAACAGTTAAAACTCTATTGCAGCTTCCCAGTGTATCGGGCACGAAATTTCCTCGCAGCACTAGAAGAAGCACAAAGATTTGCCACTGAAGACAAACAGCAAAGGGCACACTCTGTTTCTGCCAGAGCGGCAACTGAAACATTATGAGTACATTGTCAGCCTGGAGGAGACAATCATCTGTGCCTGCATAGAGGATGAATTGCCCAAAGCCAGGAAGCATGGCATCAAACCTGACAATCCCAGAACTAGGCTAGCGCTGGGCCTAAAATCTGTTTAGCCAATTTGGCTAAAGGTTCAAATTTTCTTTAGCCAAATGAGATTTTGTTTAGCCATTTTTTTTAGCAGACACTAAGATGACAAAACGTCAAAATGCAAAACATGACATAAAATAATGTGTTAAGGCCTAGTAAAAAAAGAAGCTAGTTTCTTGTCCCCGCCCATTTCCTTTTTTATTTACTATTGAAAAAGATTATTTAAAAAAGTTTTTCCGGTTCTGTGAAGAAATCTTTGTCCAAAATTTGCTGTATGAAGTACTGTTATACTCTTTCAGTTCACTCGTTATTCATCATACAAGGTGTAGGGATGTATATGCATTCTACAGAGTCTAAAATAAGATTCAAATGATGATGCCTTGCATTAAATAGTCTTGGCAGACTCATTTACAAAATTCCAGTCTCAATCAGTATCAATGCCATTCAGGTATATGCCTGTGATACATACTAATGATACCATGGCCAAACTTGCACATGACATTCATAAATATATTCAACATTGCGTTTGCTTCTTGTTTCTTTCTAGTCAATTTAAGTAGTGTTCCGGTGTAACAGGTATGACACTGGCATGTTCCATACTGCATCGAAAAAACTACAGCTTATCAACCACAGTGAACATCTAAGACATGGCGGCCATCTTCGAAACTAATACCAAAAAATTCATAAATAATAAGGGCCTCCCTCTAACTTAAAAAACTCCAGACGAAAAACTAGTTTATTTTTTACTAGGCCTAATATACGATATATTATATAAACATAATATACGTATATTAAACATATAGATAGTCACAAGAGAACATAACACCAATATATTAATATAACAACGTTTAATTATAAATATATAATACAAGTAAATCTCCAACACTGAGAACGTCACCGTGATACAAGTGTCGCCCCAAATGTCCACCACCACTATTCTGGTATCTGCGACAGTGTCCACCCGTTTCACTAAGAGTCAGCTTGAAGGCTTCCTCGTGAAAGCGTTTTTAGCTGTCGGGAGACGGTGCATCGCTTGCGTCAACACGGTCCGCATATGGGCGATAATCGCCGAGTTCGCGTGATCGTTCGCAGTGACGAAGTCTATCTGTCTCTGGTGCTTCGGCAGTAACATCGATCTCCGGTGGTCTGCAGACATCTCGTGTTTTGCCAAGTCTTCTTGGGCTTGGTGCAGTCCTTTCCGGTGACAAACACATTCTTGCTTTCGCATGCACGCAAACGTTGCAGCGAAAGACGTGGCTTTTGCTATCGTGAATAAGCCACGCAAAACGTACGAACCAGTCCGCCTTTTTTCTTTCGTTTCTTTCCGCGATCTTCGCCGGCCGAAGTACATTTACGAATCATTTTAACCGATAACAAATAAAAAAACTGCAAGGAAGTGAGCTTCCACATTTTAAGGTTATAATATTATTTGTTTAGCTGCCCAGCAGGACGCAAACTTTCGATGAGAGCAATTAAATCATTGGCTTATCGCCGGGCAATTATAGATTAGGGGGCGCGAAAAACAATTCCACGGGTGACGGGCAGCTACGATTCACGGGTTGACCGCCGCTTACACGACAATACGCGTTAACGTTGTCGTAAAAGCGTTTCGCCAAATTGGCGAAGAGTTTTGTTTTCCTTTCGCCAAATGGGAAACCGTTTCGCCTATGGCGCAATTGGCGATCGGCAGCGCTAGCCTAGCAGAAACATTGCACCCAACATCGCAACAGTGCCTGCTCCACCAACATCTGAGCTAGTTGCCAGGCATCGTACTCGATTTACAAAGACTTAACCGTGTATTCTTCTTCTTCTTCCATTTGAGCTCATAACTCTACGTCAGCCACATATAAATGTGGCTAGAGTATTTTCGAGCCGTGATCACTACTGCGTGGGAGTGGGTGATGTAATGCCGGTTCGGGTCCGTTTTAGTCAGAATATGTCGCGTCTGCGTAGATAGGCAATAAATTAGTGCATGGGCTATATGATATCTAATAATAAGGACTGTATAATTGTTCGTTGACATTAGTTCCCAATGTAACGGAGAGAAGCAAGGTATGAACAGGTAACCAACATGCCATTTAACCTGTGTATTTTTTGTGTAATATCAAACAATTCAAAAGTAAATTTTTTATGAAAGCACTGTGGTTTCAAAACTGTCATGGGTAACTTTATAATGTGTCTGGATAATTTTTCACAAAGCATATGAATGTGCATTCATGTTTAACAAGTAATGACTCGACCTAATCTTTGAACCCAGTGTATTGTCCATTTTCACTTGGAAATGTCTGTCTAATTTGCCACATACAACAGCTTAGTATGACACAGCGGTTACCTATTCCCAGCTTGCCATGTCGCTACAGAACAAACTGGTGGTATGCATAATGCCGCATAGTATCATTGTCCCCTCGTGCTGACACATCAAACACATCAGCTCTGTAACGTCCCACCATTGTCAATACTGTCGAGTACCAGTAAATCCATTTCCTGTAGAAAATATGTAATTATCATTAAATTTTAGGCATTTTAACCGTACTGTTTGCATAAAATGACAGGTGACTATGCATGTGTGGTTACATGACTACATACATATATACATAATAATTGTACTGCCACAAGATGCCATATATATAATATTATGAAAATATTATATTAATTGTAGGTCTGATTTGTTGTAACAGTTGCAAATAATGTTTATATGAAAGTAAGATATAGGTCAAACACTCAACAGCATATTCTGTACCAGAGACATAATGCTACTAAACAGGGTCGAAGTCATTAAGAGTGTTCATTGTGATCAGTATAATGTGTTTGTTATAATTTGTATTATCATCTTGTCACTAGGTATGTGTATAATTTATAATTCTTTGTTATCATTTTCATTACAATCACATGTCAAAACATGTTGCAGCATGGAAAACTTTGTAGTAGACATGACGACTTAACAAAATGCAAACAAAGAAAGAGTGATGCTTGACAGTTGTCTGCTGATGTAACACAGTCTGGTTATCACATACTGTTTTGTTGTTGCTTCATGGACAGCTGATTATATTTGTTCAGTAGTTCTTAATGAGATCAGTTGGTTAGAGCCAATGATGTACATTCTGTAAGAAAGTTGGTATAATAAGGTGTTTGTGTTTGTTCAAGCATTGTCCAGCATGAAAGGGCAGGGAGCTGCAATGATTGATTTAGATTTAGTGATACAAATGTTGAAGACAATCTGCTTAGTGCTGGTCAGTATTCATGTTGGTCCACTGCTGTAAGTGTGTAACCCTTATCCATTACTTGATCACCAGTGAGTGAATGGCTTCAATGGCAAGCCTGTGGAGCATGTCTTCATAGACTTGTGTAAAAAAAAGTTGTGTAGGGAATTTAATTAAAAGTATGCTTCATAGTAGTCTTTATAGGAAATTTTAGGCATTCAGCAGTGATTGACTGTCGGTGTCTCCTGCTATGTATACTCCACGGTGAAACTCATTGAAACATCAAAAAGCCTGGAGAAACTCGTGGAATCTGGTATTTCCTCCTAAATGGTGACAACACAATTAAATAACCTGATGGCATGATGATCATTATTTTTCATCACGGGTTAATTATCATTATGAGAATTTAAAATGGATTATTTTCGTTATAATTATGTAATTAACACAATAATTATCATTTCTTTATCATCATAATGACTCCAACCCTGCTACTAAACTGATTTGTAGTAAGAAATATGTAACTTCAGAAAATTATGTTCACTACAGTACACAAGTAATTGGGGTGGCAGAAAGTGCGAGGTTTGTCTGAAAAACCTTTGTACAATACAGACAGCTTAAGTTCAGTCAATGTAATCTGGCTACATCTATCGCGTAGATATTTATCAAATAGGTGTCATGTAGATGACACAAAGTTCATAATTATGTATACAGGCTGTACCGGTACATATATAATGTATTGCGCTAGATCCATGTCACAGTAATACTGTACAATTCATTCAACATAATAATACTTCATTTAATAATTTTAAAGCATCTTTCTCCCACCTTGTTAGATGTACTTGTAATATGTTATGCTAATGAATTAAATCCTTAACTATGGTTAATTAGTGTAATGCAGTAAAAATTCAGTTGTACTGGGTACATATAATTTTCAATTATTACACTTCATAATTAATTTGATATAATTTATGTCACTGCAGTTTATTGCATGCATAAAAATACCACAAATGAGGCTAAACAATAATATAGAGACCTTTATCAGCTGCATTTTTGTTACTACAATTGTGTAATTCCATATAAATACAATTTTACCTGTAGTCCCTCCTTTTTCTGGCTTATCAGTTTCCTCATGCGTGCACAGTCTTCTCCGTTCAGTGTAACTAGACTTGCTCTGCCACGTCGACGCCTCCTGCCACCCATTCCTCTCGATGCACTCTGCCCTCTTTTTGCACCGCTTCTTCTTCATGCACCCCTTCTTTTCATGCCACCTCTTTCTCTTCCTGCATTTCTTTCCTCAGAACCACTGAAACTCTGTGGGTGAAAGGATGTGATGTTGCTAAATTTGCGTTTATAACCAGTACAATTTATGACAAACATTTTATCACCACTTGAGAAAACAATTATTGACATTGTTTGCTACATTATAAACAAGGAAAAGTTTACCGTGGTGGGACACACAAATGCAACAGTTTTCACAGAAGATCGTGACACTCAAGAAAATAAAATGGGCTGTCTTATTTACTTTTATTTTATAACAGTTATGCGCGAAAGAATCGCCAGTCTTATTCCGCGAAAATGGAACAGAAAACGAATGCATGCAAAGCAAAATGATGTCAACAACTTCAAAAACTATTACGACATATGGATCGACATAGTTTAACCGATAGACCGTATACACGAAACAGGCCTTACACGTACGTCTTTTCTGGTATTAGAAGATTACATGTAGGTCCCTAATTACGCTAGTAATACGATATATGTAATAGGCAACGGCACGCTCGAGACGAACATATATTATAATCGGATAAATCAAATGTACGAATAATATAGAATGCTTTTTGACGGACACGGCTTGTTGTTAACAATCATTGAAAGAAATCTCAAACGAAGGTAATTTCTCAGACACAGTGACAAACGGAATATTTACGACAATTTGTGCTATTACGTACCTCCAACTCCGTTGACGAACCATCTGTTACTATGGAAGCCATGTTGCTTATCAGCGACAGGCGCTGACATAATACAAGCTCCGCCTCCTCGGGTCGCGACCTTCTCGGAACTTGGCGAAAGCTGTTCGGGAAGTGCACTGACCAGCGACGTCGAGTGTTGTAAGCGTCGAAGCGTCGATTTAAAAATTGCGTCTTCTTCATTTCGACACGTTTGGCCGGTCGGCATATGTTACAGCATATATAATTTACACTAAATAACACGATTTTATAATAAAAAAATTGTTTTACGAACACCTACCATACCTTTAAACGTCCTCCTTGAAAAAGCGATTTTGTCATTGGTGGATTGGGCAGTAATACGAAGGGTGTGGCAAGGGTCTGAGCCTCCCATCTGTGGAACGGTAGTTAAGTGGTAGAACACTAGATTCTCAACCGAGAGAGCCCGGGTTCAAATCCTCTTGTTGCCATTTCGAACCTTGTGCAATTTCGTTCATTCCACATTGCCTCAGCTCACTCAGCTGTATAAAATGAATGAGTATCTGGCTATAGACACTGGTGGATATATGTGAAAGAACATTTTACGCGCCGTAATTGCAGCCTGGCTGAAAGCTCCCCCAAACACATATTGTTTAGATCAATAGTTATACCGCCCTTAGTCACAGACAGAGTAGTGGGACACATCTGTGACTGTGAACATCCGACACATTTGAGCTTTATCGGATGAAAATGAATGCAACTATTCTGATAATAATCACCACTAGAAGCAGTCGAACGGTTCCGTGAAGTCAATACATTTAATGTGTTGCGTTTTGCCATACGGTGAGGCTTCCGAAAACATCGTAGCAATGTTGTGGAGTGGCGTCTTTTCATTAGTCTGAATTTATAGAATGCAAGCAGCCGGCAGTAACATTGCTACCAAAGCCAATGGTAAAGCCAAAAGGCCAAGCCGACTCCTTCGATCCTAAAAATCTGTGTAATTGATTAATCATTGTGTCGCCGCATACAGGTTAGACAGTTTACAAATAGTTAAAGTGCAGCAGTTAAACATGACATCCGCAAGTGAAAGCAAATAGTTAGAGAATCACTAGAGGCAGTGAAGTTTGTTTTGTCTAGGTTCATGTCCCTTTAAAGGTACGGTAGGTGTTAGTAAAACTATTTTTTATATTATAAAATCGTGTTATTTAGTGTAAATTATATATACTGTAACATATGCCGACCGGCGAAACGTGTCGAAATGAAGAAGACGCAATTTTTAAATCGACGCTTCGACGCTTACAACAATCCACGTCGCTGGTCAGTGCACTTCCCGAACAGCTTTCGGCAAGTTCCGAGAAGGTCGCGACCCGAGGAGGCGGAGCTTGTATTATGTCAGCGCCTGTCACTGATAAGCAACATGGCTTCCATAGTAACATAAGGTTCGTTAACGGAGTTGGAGGTACGTAATAGCACGTTTGAGATTTGTTTCATTTCAACGATTGTTATCAACAAGCCGTGTCCGTCAAAAAGCATTGTATATTATTCGTACATTTAATTTGTTCGATTATAATTTATTTTCGTCTCGAGCGTGCCGTTGCCTATTACCTATATCGTATTACTAGCGTAATTAGGGACCTACATGTAATCATCTAATCTACCAGAAAAGACGTAGTGTAAGGCCTGTTTCGTGTATACGGTCTATCGGTTAAACGATATATAATAAGTGTCTATATGTCGTAATAGTTTTTGAAGTTGTTGACATCATTTTGGTTTGCGTGCATTCGTTTTCGGTTCCCATTTCGCGGAATAAGACTGGCGATTCTTTCGCGTATAACTGTTATAAAATAAAAGTAAATAAGACAGTACATTTTATTTTCTTGAGTGCCACGATCTTCTGTAAAACTGTTGCATTTTGTCCCACCACGGTAAACTTTTCCTTGTTTATAATGAAGCAAACAATCCAATGTCAATAATAAAATGTATGTCATAAACTGTACTGGTCTCTATATTATTGTTTAGCCTCATTTGTGGTATTTTTATGCATGTAATAAACTGCAGTGACATAAATTATATCAAATTAATTATGAAGTGTAATAACTGAAAATTATATGTACCCAGTATACAACTGAATTTTTACTTCATTACCCTAATTAACCATAAGTAAGGATTTAATTCATTAGCATAACATATTACAAGTACATCTAACAAGGTGGGAGAAAGATGCTTTAAAATTATTAAATGAAGTTAAGTGCCATTATGTTGAATGAATTGTACAGTATTACTGTGACATGGATCTAGCACAATGCATTCTATATGTACCGGTACACATAATTATGAACTTTGTGTCATCTACATGACACCTATTTGTTAAATATCTACGCAATAGATGTAGCCAGATTACATTGACTGAACTTAAGCTGTCTGTATTGTACAAAGGTTAAGGGAGATGGAGATCATTTACATGATGTGGACCCCTGCATGACATTAATTTGTTATTTTAACAACACTACATGACATCTGTATGTCACATAGATGACAAATGCATATTTGATAATATAATGCATATAATTACAACCCCAATCACTCAGTGATAGGTAGTAATATTATTAATCAATAGAATTATGCAAGAAAATACAGGAAACAATATGTAGAATAGTTGTCACATAGTTTACAAACAATTAAAACACTTTTTATTTTAATATACATACAACATCAACGGTGATGATTTCATGTGTTGACCAACATTTAAAGTTCTGAGCCAAATATTATAGACAATAATAAGTGCATATAGTATCCCTGCAACCCTTTGCAACAGCAGCAATACCTGTGTGTCGTGTACGTGAAAGAATATGCAGATATGCCAAGTGTACCACTTTGGCAGTAGAACAGCTTTTTCAGCATGTTTACAACCTGCTTTCAAGCCAAAATTTACTAGCAACAAAATGTAATAGCAAACCGCAAAAAAATATGTTTACTAATTTTTAATCCAGATGTACCTGCACACCATTATTTCACTTTGAAAAGCACCAGAATGAAGTACATGCAACGTAAAATAAAAAATTCCACACACCACAACCATTGAGCGAGGCCCCCAGCATCCGATTTTCACATACCACCGACAAATCACGGAAACCAGTACATTTACCATTTTTAGAGCAATTTTACTCTTCTTCGTCATCCTTCCAGGCTGACATCAGTGCCTTGACTGAGCAGGAGGCGAAAGGGCTGCTTCTGCAGATGGCCGAGAGGGAGCCAGGCCTCTTATTCGATATTATGAGGCAAAATACACCAAACTGGTCATTGTCAAGAAATGACAAGCGATGTCGAACGATTATACTGCAACATGCAGCCTGTCAAATGTTTCAGCCTTCGACCTGTAAGTAATACCAGAAGGTGTGTGGCAGCGGTCTCAATCTCCTAACCATCTGTTTTTGGGGCCAACTTCCCATCTCCCATCTGTTTGTGGGTCCAACCTTTTACCCAAACTGCCACCTCCCACCATTTTTTAGAGTCAATCTCCTATGCAATCTACCACCTCCCACCATTTTTTTTAGATGTAACCTCTCACCAATTGTTTAGACCAACCTCGCACTTTCTGCCACCCCAATTACTCGTGTACTGTAGTGAACATCATTTTCTGAAGTTACATATTTCTTACTACAAATCAGTTTAGTAGCAGGGTTGGAGTCACTATGATGATAAAGAAATGATAATTATTGTGTTAATTACATAATTATAACGAAAATAATCCATTTTAAGTTCACATAATGATAATTAACCCGTGATGAAAAATAATGATCATCATGTCATCAGGTTATTTAATTATGTTGTCACCATTTAGGTGGAAATACCAGATTCCACAAGTTTCTCCAGGCTTTTTGATGTTTCAATGAGTTTCACCGTGGAGTATACATAGCAGGAGACACTAACAGTCAGTCACTGCTGAATGCCTAAAATTTCCTATAAAGCCTACTTTGAAGCATACTTTTAATTAAATCCCCTACACAACTTTTTTGTACACAAGTCTATGAAGACATGCTCCACAGGCTTGCCATTGAAGCCAGTCACTCACTGGTGATCAAGTAATGGATAAGGGTTACACACTTACAGCAGTGGACCAACATGAATACTGACCAGCACTAAGCAGATTGTCTTCAACACTTGTATCACTAAATCTAAATCAATCAAGCACCTTATTATACCAACTTTCTTACAGAATGTACATCATTGGCTCTAACCAACTGATCTCATTAAGAACTACTGAACAAATATAATCAGCTGTCCATGAAGCAACAACAGAACAGTATGGGATAATCAGACTGTGTTACATCAGCAGACAACTGTCAAGCATCACTCTTTCTTTGTTTGTGTTTTGTTAAGCCGTCATGTCTACTACAAAGTTTTCCATGCTGCAACATGGTTTGATGCAAGACCATCCGAGAGAAGGAGCATTTACGTGCACAATGGAACAAACAGAGACGAGCTGTAATGACCGCGTTAGTTGCGATTAAATTTCGCGACACGACACTCCGCAAACGATTGTTAAACACACATCCATCGCCGTTAAAGGAATGCGTGAGAAGCAGGGAAGGATTCTGGAGCATGCTCACCTACACTGGACAGCCTGGACAGAATGTATTGGGTCAGATACTCATGAATTGTCGTGCGTTCATTCGAAAAAACCAGGCGATAGGAATGTGCACAACAACAACGTCCAGACGACAGGAATGCGCGTCGATAGCGCAACGCATACCAACGCCCACAGCTGGTGAGATAAGAAAAGGCGCGCCATGCAAGCGCCCAGCTATATAAGGGATCAGCCACTCTAACTGCCATAATCAACTCGCACTCTCGACTTGTCTCTCTCGTAGTACGCTCGACTCGACGCTATGGCCTCGCAGAAGTTTGTAGACGAACAGTCGGCCGATCAGCAGATGATGAATCTAAAACGTCTGCAGACGGAGGTAAGTAGCGGAACTCACAAATTTACAAGATCGTTAACTATAGTCACTTGTGCCACGCAAGATAAATACATACTTTATGCATCGTGCCCGCACTGTCTCAAAGGCGTCCAGCGGCAGAAGCAAGGCTACTATTGTCTAGTTCACCAATGGCATAGAGGTTCCGTGTACAGGTTCGCCCTGCGTGTCCTCCTGCAGGATTGGATAGGAACAGAAATCTGGGTCACTTTATTTAACGAAGTGGCAGCAAAAGCACTGAATTTTTCCGCTAACAGCTACGTTGCTATGACGTCAGACGAAGACCGGTTGGCTGCGCTGTCGGCGCTGAGGGGGGCTCGTGTCATGGCGACCATTAAAAAACGCATAAAGAACGACTATGTCAACTACAACGTGTCAGAGCTGAAAGTGCTAGACGGAGCATTTTCTTTATAGGAAGACAAAGAGAATGCCGCCGACACCAGCACTGACACCAGCACTGACAACAGCACAGGCTCCGATGAAATAACTGTGAAACAAGCACCGAAAAGGAGCAGGAGTGGTTAGATGCGTATGAAGACCGTACTCTATTGCCATCCTCGCCATCCACCACTTCCCCTACCGTGCCGACTCTGTTAATAGCAGACAAGCATGAGCTGTAAGTAACGATGCAGCTATTGACATAAGCAGCAGCAGTAGCAGCAGCAGCTGTAGTAGTAGTAGTAGTAGTAGTAGTAGTAGTAGTAGTAGTAGTAGTAGTAGTAGTAGTAGTAGTAGTAGTAGTAGTAGTAGTAGTAGTAGTAGTAGTAGTAGTAGTAGTAACAGCGGCAACGCCCATGATATGCAGGTGACGGTAATGAACATAGATAGAATTTGGAATCGTGCGGAAGCCATGATGAATCAAAATACCTTCGACGCGGCGGTAGACGCAGCGAGCGTTCGTTATGCATGTAACGAGGTGGTTCGTATATTAGATCTATAGGAAGATGAGTATTACGTACCGACTTCCGGTCTTATCATGCATATCTTTCGTTGGGATGTCGTAGCGTTGGAGGAGAGGTTTGGGAAAATGCAATAGATTCTCGATATGGCAGACACGGTCAGAGCGACCATAGCCAGTCGATTTGCAGGTAAGAACGATGTTACTGACAGTGATTAAATAGGTGTGTCTTTAGATACAGTAATTAAATAGGTGTGTCTATAGATACATAACGGCCTGAAACAAATGCGGGAGGCATACGAGAACGACACGACGACGACCTGTTCGACGAAATACAAAATGCATACGAGAACAACGAGAAGGCGGCAACGGCAACGGCGCGCAAACGCAAAAGCATCACGCCGCCGTTAGCCGATAACGTTTTGCCTCTGGTGCTAAACAAAAAACGCCGGTCAGCAGCAACAGCAGCAGCAGCAGCAGCAGCAGCACCAGCACCAGCAACAGCAAGGCTACCAATGCCACCACCACCCCACCGCCGTCGTTCCTCCTAGCGACACAGACGCCATCGTCGTCGTCGTCCTCGCCTTCCGACACGCAGCCATCCGATACGCAGCCATCCGACACGCAGCCATCCGACACGCAGACGCCAACAATTTCGTCATGCGAATGTTATTGCCAGAACACTCCATCATCGCTAACGACTTCATACATGACTCTTATAAGCATGGAAGTGGCGAACATCATGTTAACACAGGCTATAACCCACCACATTATGCACAGAACAATCCATACACCTCTGACAGTAGCCGAAGCCACGTATTACATATGTGCCGAAGCAAGCGCAAGGCTGCTGTCAGAGGACACGCAGACATTTTTATTACAAGAAGTGGCATGCTTCAATCCTTGGTTGTTCTGAACACACACGCACACGCACACGCACACGCACGCACGCACGCAAACACACACACACACACACACACACACACACACACACACACACACACACACACACACACACACACACACACACACACACACACACACACACACACACACACACTGGGTTATAGACCTCCTGTAGACTTAGTAATTGTTATTAGTGTCTTTAATCTTATATATCATTATTGTCTTTAATCTTATATATCATTAGTTTTAGACTATATAAGTAGTAATTGTTATTAGTGTCGTTAATCTTATATATTGTCTTTAATTCTATATATCATTAGTTTCGTTAATCCTATATATCATTATTGTCTTGTTGTGATGCATTTTATATCAATACATTAATTTTTTTCTTTATCCTCTTGTATTTTGTCTATGAAATATGTATATAGTATTCTTTATGTATGAAGAGATCGACTTCTATATATATAATTCATTATTCATGCACGTGACCTCTGTCGTGGTGTAAAAGTCCACAAGTCAATTCCATCATAGTAGCCTCTGGCGCGACGGTAAACGTTCGCAAGCTAGTGGTCACGGTCGTGGTATTAACAATCCACCGTCATCATCTTCTATATAGAGAAGTCTATCCTTTCATACCAGTACAGTATATATATATATATATATATATATATATATATATATATATATATATATATATATATATATATATATATCATACACAACATATGTATTATATTTAATAAAAGTATCAAAATGGAATGGAACGTGTTGTGCCGTCATTGTTATAGTATTATTATTCCTAGGAATGACACCACTCCTCCATAGTCGAAAGGGAACCCGTAGTCGATTATAGTGGACATAGTGGACAATAGTAGCCATTGCCATTGCCATAGGAACGCGTCTTATCATACATTGACGTCTTATTAGTAAATATATATATAGAAATACCCCCACCACCCCACCACCCCACCACCCCGCACACAATATATAGATGTATTGAGGGTCCATCCCCTCTCAGTTGTAGACGCAGTCATCGTCATGAAAATACATCAATGTCGTCACTGTGGGCTCGCCTTCGAAACATGTGCAGAACTACAACGTCACGTGCAGAGTCATCACTCGACGTCATCTTGGGACCTTCATTCATACTCTGTGGCACCGCCAACAGTGGTGCCACCTAGCGACCACACAAAGATATCGAAATACGTGTGCGAGAAATACGGTGCCGGGTTTGGACAACCTACAGCGTCACGTAAGGACGATATGTAGTAGTAGTAGTAGTAGTAGTAGTAGTAGTAGTAGTAGTAGTAGTAGTAGTAGTAGTAGTAGTAGAAGAAACACCACCGTCTACACGTGTAAGAAATGTGGACGGAAGTTCGAAAGACGTCGCGATCTGACCAGACACGCACGAACCACGTGTACCGACGTCACCGAGCCGCCAGCACCAAAGAGATCAAAAAGGGAAGACACTACCCCGCCCCACCACCCACTCGTTACCGAGGAAGACCCTATAGAACCACCCGATCGCTTCCCCGATAATCTGTCGACGGAACTGCTAGATGTCGTTCGTGCGCACTGGTCGAATATAAGGACCCACGTATCAAGAGGTACCCTCCAATGCAGGTACGATTACAGATTAAACACGCTAGACACGACCGTCCTAGAACCGTCTTTGAAGACCATGTTCCAGGAACAGACCAATGCGTTCAAGATTAACCTCAGTTACGGGTTCGTTCTGAGAAACAAGAGCACGGGTCAATACAAGTACTATCATTCCTCGTGTAATTACTGTGGACGCTACCTGGACGAACCCAGTCTCGTCACTAACAGCAAGGACTTCGATGACTTTCTCGAACGCATCCGAGAAACCGACGTCTTGCAATGGGCCATCAATCAAAGACCGGATTTTGCGTGCGTGTGCGAACTCGTGACGAATGTCACTTTCTTCGTTAACCGCTTCATCGATCACCCTATAGGATGTGTTCAGGCGACCCCTCTTCCGGCCTACATCAAGAAGAAGAAAAGCGTCATCGGTCTGGAAACGGAACCCAACCATAACAAGAGGTACAATGATAACCTATGTCTTTCCCGATGTCTGGCCCTGCATCGAGGATGCGATCTATATTGATTGGAACCGGCAGTGAAGACGCTGTACGAGGCATACGATCGAGACCATGTACCCATGGAAGAATTTGCCGGAGTCACGCTGGATGACCTCTATCGCGTAGAGACCACGTTCCAAACGAACGTGTGCGTGTACAAGCTCGTCAAACCGGATGCAGAAGATGATAAGTCGACCGTCGAACTGGTCCGTCGATCGTTATGTAAGTACCCCGAAACAACGTATCTCAACCTTCGCGAGACACATTTTTAATTCATCCAAGATGTACGCATGTACTGCAACTCGTATCGATGTCGAAATTGCGGTGACTCGTTATGGAAAGAAGCGTCTAAGCTGCGCAGACATGAGCGCACGTGTACAGGGGGTGAGCATCGAGTCTATCCTGGTGGCGTGTACTATTCGACTCCATCGGTATTCGAACATCTGGACGACGAGAACATTCGTATGGCTGAATCGTTGCGCTACTATCCGTATCGAGCCACCTTTGATTTCGAGTGTTGGTTCGGTACGGAACAACTTCCTTCGGATAGTGACAAGGTACACTGGGTCGCGCGTCACGTCCCACTGAGCGTCAGCGTGGCATCCAACGTGCACGGGCACGAGCGAGTGCAATGTCTCGTCACGGATGGAGACACCAACAAGTTGGTGAGCGCCATGATGGATATCTTGCGAGCGATGAGTGACGCTGCGTACGACAAGATCAAACACTCGTACGAGGATGTCTTGGAACAACTTGCAAAGGAACTGACGAACTGGGACGAAAGAGAGCAGACTACACGAGCAGCCACCGACAAGAAATCTCGTCGAACGATCAATCCAAACAAAAAGCTGATGGGACAACTTGATGAATGGATGCATCAATTACCCGTCATTGGGTTCAATTCGGGTAAGTATGATCTCAATGCCATCAAACTGTTCTTCATACCTTACTTCCTATCCAAGTCAAAGACAGGGGAACAAGAAGAAGAAGTACAACAAGAAGAACATGACGACAAAGAAGAAGAGAACGAGGGTATCGGGTCGTTTTTCGTCATCAAACGCAACAACACGTTCATGTGTCTTTCGACAGATCGGTTGAAATTCCTAGACATGACCAATTACATAGCCCCCGGGTTCAGTTACGACAAGTATCTGAAGGTGTACGGATGCGAGGTGACGAAAGGCCATTTCACGTACGAGTACATGGACCGTCTGGAGAGGCTCGACGATACCGTACTTCCATCGAAACAGGCCTTCTTCAGTCTACTGAAGAACGAAGTTATTTCCGACGAGGATTATGCCAGTTGTCAAGAGGCCTGGCGCGACAACGCCATGACGACTTTGCGAGACTTTCTCGTCTGGTAAAACAATAGGGACGTGGTTTCCTTTCTACAGGCCATCGATAGACAGTTAGCCTTCTACCAGCAACGTGGCATAGACATGTTCAAGCAAGGCATCAGCGAACCTTGTCTGACCTTGCTCTACCTGTTCAATGACCTTCCCGAGAAGACCTACTTTACCATCTTCAACGAGAAGAATAAAGATCTTCATCACCTCGTCAAAGATCACGTGGTTGGCGGAGCTTCCCTCATTTTTCACCGCTATCACGAGAAAGGTGTCACCACGCTACGTCAGAACGAATACAGAGAAGCCGTTCGTCCGTGTCGTTCCATCGTCGGATACGATGCCAACGCCCTGTACTTGTGGTCACTCATGCAAGACATGCCTATGGGATGGTACACGCGACGACGGGAAGAGAACGACTTCCGACCCGAATCGGCGCAGCTGTACGGTCAGATGGCTGCGGAATGGTCGAATTGGGAATCCGAACGCCTGGGACGCGACATACGACACCAGATAGAGAGAAGAGAATAGGCTTATCAGTTCCACGGATATTTTTTCTATGGTCACTCGTGCACCCGTCAAGAGGTCAACGAGGTCAACGGGAAACCCATGGCTAAACTGCTCGCCGAGACCCGAAAGAACACCGCCTACCTCCGTCACTTTGTCAAGGTCGTCGAGTTGTGGGAATGCGAGTGGAAAGAGACGAGACGAGATCTTGTCGTGAAAAAGTGTATGGATGCTGCATTTCCGCGACGACGTCACGCAAGATGGACGATGACGTCGCAACAGATCCTGAGCGGCGTGCGTGCCGGAACCGTGTTCGGTCTGATCGAGTGTGACCTTTGCGTACCGGAAGCATTGCGCGAACACTTTGCCGAGATGCAGCCCGTGTTCAAGAACATACGTCAGACACGCGACGACCTCGGACCGTTCATGCGCCGATACGCCGAGGAGCACAACATCATGGCGACTCCGAGGCGCATGCTCGTGGGTACTTATAGAGGCAATAAGATCTTGTTCGCCACGCCTCTGCTGCGATGGTATATGGACCATGGTCTCGAGGTGACGCACGTGTATCAGGTCGTTGAGTACGACCCCATCCCGTGCTTCCGTCGATTCGGCGATGCAGTGTCCACGGCGCGACGCGAGGGAGACGTCCACTCGCACAAGGCCATCATCGCAGACACCATGAAGTTGCTGGGGAACTCGGGTTACGGAAAGACCATCACCAACGTGGACCGACATCGTGACGTCAACTACTGCACGGAGAAGGCAGCACCGCTCATGGTCAGCGACAGACGATTCCGACAACTCGACGTCGTCGTCGACGATGCGTACGAGATAGAGATGAACAAGAAAACCGTCACGTACACCCTGCCCGTGCACGTGGGATTCTTCGTTCTACAGTACGCCAAGATGCGCATGTTGCAGTTCTATTACGACTTCATCAACATATACCTGGAGCGCCCTCTTTTTCAGTACTGCGAGGTGGATACAGAATCCGCCTATTTGGCCTTGGCCGCCGAGTCCGTCGACGCCCTCGTGACCCCGGAACTACGAGAACATTACTTCCGGCACCGCTCTGAATGGTTGCCGTCCGAATGTTGCGACGACCATCGGAACGAGTACGTGCGTTGTCGACTCGCCAATAGACCGTGGGTCGGCGACGAGGCGTGCTGTAAGGCGCGCAGGGCGTACTATAAGAGAACACCTGGTCTGTTCAAGGTGGAGTGGTCCGGTGACGTGTTCGTGGGGTTGTGTAGCAAGACGTACTATTGTTTCGGACACACCGACAAATACAGCACCAAAGGACTGAGCAAACGTCACAACGACATCGACAAGACCGCGTTCCTGGAGGTGCTCACCAACCGTCGGAGCGGAAGTGGAAAGAACCGCGGGTTCCGAGTGCGTCACTCGACCGTATTGACGTACGTGCAGGAACGAGCGGCTCTCACCTACTTCTACGCCAAACGCGTGGTGCACGAGGACGGGGTGAGCACGGATACGGTGGACGTGTAGAAAAAGGCAATACACTCTGGTCGTCTTTATAAGCGACCATGGACGCACGGTGGAAACATCCTTTCACGTGCATCGTCGCCGGACCGACGGGATGCGGTAAAAGTACTTTCGTGACGCGTATGCTGCGTCACGCTACTGCGATGATTGATCCACCTCCCGAACGGATCACTTGGTGTTACGGAGAATGGCAAGAGGCTTACGCAACGATGGACTTGGTCGACGTGCGGTTCGAGGAAGGGTTGCCGAGTGCGAGCATGTTAGATTCGTCGACGAGGAACCTCATCGTCATAGACGATCTCATGGCAGAAACGGACGAACGGGTCACGACCTTGTTCACTAAAAAAGTCATCACAGGAACACATCCGTTCTGTATCTCGTACAGAACATGTTCCCTAAAAACAAAGAGAGTCGTACCATCAGTCTGAATTTTCAGTGTATGGTGGTGTTCAAGAATCCTCGTGACGCATTGCAGATGTCGCATTTGGCTCGACAGATGTATCCGGGGCGCGTCAAGTTCGTTCAAGAGGCTTTTAAAGACGCCACGTCGGTACCGTACCGCTATCTATTGGTCGAACTCAAACAGGACACGCCCGAGGACATGCGTCTCCGCACTGCCATCTTTCCAGACGACGGTGTTCAGTACGTGTACTTGCTGAAGCTATAAAAAGACCGCACGCATTCGCATCATGTCTGAACTGGTGAAGAGACACATTGTGTGCATACAAGCTCTGAACAGAATCAAGAGCAACAAATTGAAAAGGGCCATCATCGCCAACGCCGACGCCGATCTGCTGTGTGCACTAGCCGAGTGTGCCTACAACATATTAAAAAAGAACATTCCATTGACCGAATTACAGAGGCGACGTTTGAATAAATACAGGACGAAGTTACGCGAGTTGGCTCAGAGATGAACGCCAGCTGTCAGGAAAAGACGCTTCTTGCTGCAACAGCAGGTCGGCGAGGGACAGAGCGGAGGTTTCCTATCGGCCTTCCTAGCACTGTTGGCAAGTTCCGTATTTCTACCCTTGCTTCGAGAGGTGCTGCTCAAGAGGTAGAGAGAGAGAGAGAGAGAGAGAGAGAGAGAGGGAGAGAGAGAGAGAGAGAGAGAGAGAGAGAGAGAGAGAGAGAGATAGAGAGATTGAACACGCACGCAAGATGGCCTTGGTGGAAACACGATTGTTGGACACGCTTCGTTCACCCCCACCCCCAACGGACACCTTAGGTAAGAAGGTGCAAGCCCTCGATGACGAGATGATGACCATCCTCGATAGAAAGGACCTCGACGACAGGACCAATGTAACACTGTATAATCAGGTGTTGCAACGGTGCAACGTCTTGTCCGATAAACACGTCAAGGAACCGCTACGCGTGATCACGGTGAACGAGTCTGGGACGGGAACGGGGGCGGGGGTGGGGGCTGGGGCGGGGATGACGGAGGGAGCAGTAGGAGCTCCATGCTCACCCCACCCTCAGAACGTCAACGCAAGGCTCTGGCGTCATTGGCTAGTTGGGAAGACATTTAAGACGACGCGGCACGTGTCCATAGCACAGTGTGCGCTACGATGTCGAGCGATCCACAGGACACGTACCGTTCCATCGTCGTTGCGATATTTTGCGGTAGACTTTACATGATTGCCGACGCTATAGCACAAAGTCTAATACAACAGTCGCTATTCACTAGTAGATTATTGTTTATTCGTCATTGTCGATTATTGGTTATTCGTCATCGTTGTGGATGTGGTAGTGTTTTTTCTTGTGTACGTCAGTATACTCGTCGTCACTCGTCAAGAACCATCCATCGGAACTTTTTTAATGGCGCCGAGGAAAGAACAACCACTTAGGACGGTCTACTTCGATCCGAGAAGGGTAGGTAGTTATGGCAGAGTCGATGCCTTGCGACGCGTCGCGCGCATGCCACGGAATAGTGTCGTAGAATGGTTGTCGGAACAGGACGCCTATACCCTACACAAACCGGCTAGACGTCATTTCAAGAGACGACGCGTCATTGTGTGTGGTCTACGTCAGCAGTGGCAGGCCGATCTCGTAGATCTGTCGAAGTTGAAAAAGGACAACGACGGTATGACCTTTCTCCTCACGTTGATCGACGTCTTCTCGAAAGTGGCATGGCGAGTTCCTATGAAGAACAAGTCCGCGGCGTCGTTGGTAGCAGCGCTTGACACCACGTTCAGCAAAGGCTGGCTACAGACGTTGCAGACATATCAAAGCCTGGAATTTCTTAATAAATCCGTTCAGGCTCTATTGAAGAAGCACGGCATCCATCACTTCTCCACAAACAACGCGGAGAAGAAGGCGAGCGTCGTGGAAAGATTCAACAGAACGTTGAAGTCGCACATGTGGCGATACTTCACGAAACACCAGACTTGGCGATACATCGACGTCCTTCAGGACTTGGTGCAATCGTACAACAACACCCCCCACCGCAGTTTCGGCATGGCTCCGTCACAGGTGAGTTACCAGAATCAAGAACAGGTGTGGCAGCGTCTGTACGGTCACGACGGTAAGGGCGTGCCCAAGTTGCGCGTGTCGGATCGCGTGCGCATTAGCAAGTACAAAGGTAAGTTCGAAAAAGGCTACGCGGTGAATTGGAGCGAAGAGATGTTCACGATTCACGAGGTTCATCCCTCCGATCCACCCATGTACCGATTGAGGGACGATCTCGACGAAGTGCTGGACGGTACCTTCTAAGAAATGGAACTGTAGAAGGTGTCGGCACCCGTCGTTAAAGTGTACTACGTGGAAGCGGTACCACAGCGTCGTAAGGTAGATAGACGAACGGAGTCTTTGGTGAAATGGTTCGGCTACCCCTCCAAATTCAACAGCTGGATCGATGCCAAGGCACTCGTCCACTCCACTATAAAGACTAGCCGCGCGTACGGCGACACTTCATTCGAGAAATGACACAAGACACGACAACATAGGACTTCACCACCACCGTCATAGAACAGCAGCAGCAGCAGCAGCAGCAGCAGCAGCAGCAGCAGCAGCAGCAGCAGCAGCAGCAGCAGCAGCAGCAGCAGCAGCAGCAGCAGCAGCAGCAGCAGCAGCAGCAGCAGCAGCAGCAGCAGCAGCAGCAGCAGCAGCAGCAGCAGCAGCAGCAGCAGCAGCAGCAGCAGCAGCAGCAGCAGCAGCAGCAGCAGCAGCAGCAGCAGCAGCAGCAGCAGCAGCAGCAGCAGCAGCAGCAGCAGCAGCAGCAGCAGCAGCAGCAGCAGCAGCAGCAGCAGCAGCAGCAGCAGCAGCAGCAGCAGCAGCAGCAGCAGCAGCAGCAGCAGCAGCAGCAGCAGCAGCAGCAGCAGCAGCAGCAGCAGCAGCAGCAGCAGCAGCAGCAGCAGCAGCAGCAGCAGCAGCAGCAGCAGCAGCAGCAGCAGCAGCAGCAGCAGCAGCAGCAGCAGCAGCAGCAGCAGCAGCAGCAGCAGCAGCAGCAGCAGCAGCAGCAGCAGCAGCAGCAGCAGCAGCAGCAGCAGCAGCAGCAGCAGCAGCAGCAGCAGCAGCAGCAGCAGCAGCAGCAGCAGCAGCAGCAGCAGCAGCAGCAGCAGCAGCAGCAGCAGCAGCAGCAGCAGCAGCAGCAGCAGCAGCAGCAGCAGCAGCAGCAGCAGCAGCAGCAGCAGCAGCAGCAGCAGCAGCAGCAGCAGCAGCAGCAGCAGCAGCAGCAGCAGCAGCAGCAGCAGCAGCAGCAGCAGCAGCAGCAGCAGCAGCAGCAGCAGCAGCAGCAGCAGCAGCAGCAGCAGCAGCAGCACTCGTTGGCATCTGTTCGGTACCGTATGTCCTAAAGAGGAAATAGTATTTCTGTGTCAGGTCCTCGTCTTGTTCACGGTCATCCTGATAAGCATTTACAACCTGACCACAGGTCACGAGAATTCTAATCTGTGGACGGCCCTGTTGAGTAGTTCTTTGGGTTACCTGCTTCCCAATCCCACGTTGAGACACAATGGCGACTGATTTCTAATTGACACTGCCTAGCAACGCTTCCATGAAGATGTATCCCGACAATACGTTGGCCCATTATATCACGGACTTACCTCGACGTATCGATCTGACTGGCGAGGGGGAGTGTGGGTTGGCAGAAATACAGTACCCGCAAACTTGGTACAACGTTACAGAGGAAGATGTCTGATTCTTCCTCAGTGAGAAAAATCCTACGGGTCTTACCCCGAGTATTAGGTTAGCCTCTGGGTATTACAAAGTTCCTGTGACATTGATGAACCGAGTAAACAGGGGTCTGCGACGTATAACGACGGATAAGGCAAGAGCTAAATTGAGCTACAGAATTATCACTCAAAAAATGACGTTGCACATGTCATCCGACACCGTGTTCACCATACCGTACCACAGTGCGTTGGGACCTATGTTAGGATTTCGCAAGTCGGTTGTCACCAGTCCATCGGCACTAGCAGCAGCAGCAGCAGTAGCAGCAGACAGCACATGCCAGTACGTTCACCCGAGACTAGGTGGAACGGATATCGGTCTCACACCGTCAGCCACCGTGATTATGCCACCTACACACAGTCCTGATGCACCGTACCCCTTCCGTAAAGAAGCTGAAGACGTGATGAACATGACTCGCGGGTTCGATACCATCTACGTCTACACGGACGTCGTGGAGTCTCGCATAGTGGGTGACAGTCTCGCGCCTTTGTTGCAAGCCCTCCCGGTTGGCGGAATTCACGGTGCCACGGTATACGATAGGTTCACTAACATTCACTACGTGCCTCTGTTGTACTCGCACTTCAAGTCGATCGAGATGGATATAACAGACGACACCGGACGGCGCGTGCCATTCGAGTACGGTAGAGTGACGGCGACGCTTCATTTTCGACGGCGCAGGACCGGACTGTTCTGGAGATGAATTACAACGATTATTACGCGCGTCAGGCGGGTGGTGCACTGCCCTACTTCGCCGGTGCCCAATACCAACGAGGTCACGGACTAGGCAGTCTGTTCGGAGGTCTGCTGCGCAGCGCCATGCCACTCATCAAGAGAGGTGACGTGGCGTTAGGAAAGGGGGCGTTGAAGACCGGCGTGCGCATAGCCGACGACGTCATGTCCGGACAGAGCATAAATAGGCAACCAAACGAAGCGTCACGGATGACGGTAGGAATCTGATGCGTGGCCTTTTGGCCCCTGGCGTGCGAGCTCGTAAACGTATAAAACGCGCACCGGCGAAGAAAGGAGTCACTTTAGCAAAGAGACGACGCAAGAGACAGACGTCCACGAAACGTGAAGCCGACATATTCAATAATGACGATGGCTTTCGTACATAGACAGTCGTGCGAAGGGGTCAAGACCGAGCTGGATCTCTTTACCGTACCCCCCACTCAGAACAGCATCCTCGACAGCCACGTAGTGGAACATCAACCCATGTCCTCTCTGGACTCGGGTGGACCGATAGAATTCCTCATTCCCGGATCGGGCGACGATTACTTGGATCTCACCAACACGATGCTGCAAGTGCAGGCGAAGGTGACACGAGCCAACGGGGACGATCGCGACTTGGTCGACCCCGTGGGACCAGTGAATAACTGGCTGCATTCGCTGTTCAGTCAAGTCGACGTCTACCTGAACGGCACGCTCGAAACCCCTTCGACCAACACGTATGCGTATCGCGCCTACATAGAGACGCTGCTGAGCTACGGTCCCGATGCCAAGGACACGCAACTGACGAGTCAGCTGTGGCACAAGGACACGGCCACTCGCATGGACGCCGTCGAGATAGCCGATGGACCCGCGGCTAACAAAGGGTTCTTGGCTCGACGAGAGAACATCCTAAGGAGTCGACTCGTCGATATGATGGGCCGTCTCCACGTGGATCTCTTTCTGCAAGATAAATTCCTGATCAACGGCGTCGATGTAAAGATACGACTGGTGCGTAGTAAGCCTGCTTTTGCACCCATGGCTGGTGGGGCCAACCCCGATTACAAAATAAACATCGTCAATGCCACCTTGTTTGCAAAGAAGGATGGCGCACATCAAGGCTCTGGAGAAGAGCACGGTCAAGTATCCGATGCGATCCGTCGAGTGCAAGGTGTACTCCATTCCTGCTGGCACTCGGTCGCACACGTACGAGAACCTGTTCCTCGGTACCCTGCCGAAACGTCTGGTGCTGTGCTGCATCGATAACGATGCGTACAACGGTGCGTACGGCAAGAATCCGTTTCACGCCAAGAACAACGCCATCAACTTCCACGACAGATACCCTCCAAACCTTTCCAGCCCAATTTCGCAGACGACTTCTTCGTCAGGAGCTACATGAGCCTGCTCTCCTCGACCGGCAAGATGTGGCAGGACGAGGGGAACGGACTGACTCACAGCGACTACTGACACGGCTACACCTTCTTCGGTTTCGACCTGACCCCCGACCAGTGCGACGGTCCATGCTTCCATCTGGCACAAAAGGGCAACCTGCGCATAGAACTGCATTTCCGCAACGCGCTGCAGAACACCGTGAACGTCGTCGTCTACGCCGAGCCCGAGTGCATGTTGGAAATCGGCAAGAGCCGCAACATCATCTACGACTACTGAGATGGACACCCTGCAGATCGCTAGACTAATGGCGATGGACCCACGCGCCAGATCGATATTTCGCGGCGTCGTACCCAAAGACGGACTGCCCACAACGATAGACGGCGTTCTTCCCGCTGCCTTCGTGTGCAACACCGACGACGGTGACGAACCGGGCGAACATTGGATAGCGCTGTATCTGAACGCCGAGGGACTCGGCGATTACTTCTGCTCGTACGGTCTGCCGCCACGACACGCGGCGTTCCGTACCTACCTGAACGAACATTGTTCCGAGTGGATTCATAATACCAAGAGGCTTCAGAGTCCTCTGTCTAACGTTTGTGGACAATATTGTGTAGCTTTTGTATTGCTTCGTTGTATTGGCATTCCGATGAGAACTTGTGTTAGCATATTCGGCACCGATCTAGTAGCTAACGATTGCGACAAGGTAGACTGTATTATCGCACGTTGTAGTAGTAGTGCATCGATTGAGCCTCTGGCGAGGTGGACGCACCACCCGTAAGCTCGCGACCTCTGGCGTGATAGTAAACATCCGCAAGTCGCCTCGTCATCGATCACCCTCAAGCCTCTGGCGAGGTGGAGACACCCCTAAGCTCGCGACCTCTGGCGTGATGGTCGACATCCGCAAGTCAAGTCATCAATCGTCATATTCATCGTAGTCGTAGTCGTAGTGATATTACACGCTACCCTTGTATCGTCATGCTGCTTGTGTTGTTCAATAAAATACACTCGTGCACCCGTACCATATCGTGTTGCGTTGGTTTCTCGTCTCCATTAGTCCCTTTGATCGTTGATAATTAACGACCCTATTCAAAATTACTACGTAGGGGTCATTCCGTTAAGGTCATGTCGCAAACGTCTACAGGGTGGGGTTACGACAGTTAGGGTTAGCTCCAGTCGACAGGGGTTACGGTTAGGGTTAGGGTTAGCCACTCGCCACGTCAAAAAGTTGGGGTTACGACGGATAGGGTTAGTTCCAGTCGCTAGGAGGCGCTCTAGTCGGTTAGGGTTACCTCCAGTCGCCAGGGGGCGCTCTATGGTTACCGATAGGGTAGTATGTCACCACCAGGGGGCGCTCACGATACCCAGAAGGCTATGCGACCGGAAACCACGTGACCCTCATTTAGTGGGCGCCTCTTTTGCTTGGTCATTCCGACTCATTAACTTCTGCGCTTGTCTCGCCGTCGGCTTTGTAGACTGTTCAATCCAAGGTTTTTAAGCACAGTGCCTTGAACGATGGTCGCCAAGGATGAAAAGGGCGGCGTTGAATTTGAGTCTGAGAATTGCTACCTCAAAAATACTGCCTCTGACAAGATTTTAACAAAAAACGGTTTCTTAATATACGTCTATAACAAGTTTATGTATCATATAAGTGTAGTAGTAATCGAATAGTTTAGAAGAGGTAAGGTGTCAGGTCGTAGGGAGACAGGACGGAAGGAGACGGGACATAGGGAGACAGGACGAAAGGAGAGGAGAAGGAAAGAAATGGTTGGGAAGACAAATGGATCGAAAGAAAGGGGAGTGGGGGAGACAGTAGCAAAGGAGTTGGGGGGAAGGAGATGATAGTTAAGGCGGTGGGAGTGAGGAAACGGGAGGGAAGGCGACGGGAGCACAAGTTAGCCAGGAGACCGGAGGGAAAGGTGAAATGTTGATGCGTGAGAGAGATCCTGATAACAGTCTGCCACCAAATGACAAGGCTGCAGGACAGACTGTGATGGAGGGGATCCATCGGAAGAGCTATTCCGAGGCAGTGATAGAGGGGGTGAGAAAGAGAGCGTGGGTGTTTGTGGGGGACTCAATGGTTAGGAAGACCGACAGAGTCTTAAACAAGGGAGAGGACGTTGTAGTTTGCTTGCCTGGGGCCAAAATAGAGGCAATAACTGAGAGGGTAGAAAACATTGTGGGTTTGGGCAAGGGTGGATCTGTTTTAGTACAAGTAGGATAAAATAACGTAGAGAGGGAGGGTACAACTGCCATAGTTAGGAAATACAGGAATTTGGTCAGAACACTAAAGCAGACGCGGGTTGAGCAGGTAATACTGTCAGGGATTCTACCAGTAATAGGAAGGAGGGGTCATAGATATCGAAATTGCCGGGGGATGGCAATTAACATGCTAGTCGAGAAGCTATGTAGGGAAGAGGAAGTGGGTTTTGTGGATTTGTGGGGAAGTTTTGTTGGAAGGGCTGATATGTACATGAAGGACGGGCTGCATCTAAGTGGAAAGGGGGCAGCAGTATTTGCGGATGGACTAGCAGCAGCAGTAAACAGTGGCATGGGTAGCATAACGAATATTTTTGGTCGTCAACACTATTTAAACTAGAAGCGCAGGGGGGATACTTAGAGATGCCTCAAGCAGGACAAGATGCCACTAGCACAGATAAGCCAATAACAAAATGTCCGAAAACCATGCCTGAAGAAAGGTTATAGATATGTGTGTTTAAATGCTAGGAGTATAGTAAATAAGAAAAACGAATTAAAACATTATGGTAGAAGATATTGACCCTCACATAATTGGTATAACCGAATCATGGGCCAACACAGACATTACAGATGCTGAATTAGGATTGACAGTATACGTAATGTTTAGGAGAGATCGAATAAGAAGAAGGGGGGGAGTTATTTTATATGTCAAAGAATCTATTCAGGCTTATGAAATAAACTTAGAAAGCGAAGTTGATTACGATGAAGCTGTTTGGTGCAAAATAGTTTCAGGAAATTCAAAATTAACTATTGGATTAGTTTACCGAAGTCCAAACATAAACGAAGAGGATTACACAAAAATACAAAATGCTATAAAGGAAGTTAGCAAAGGGGAATGTATCATATTGGGAGATTTTAACCATGGAAACATACAATGGAAATCTCTAGAGAGTACAGGGGGTGATGACCAACAATTTTTATTTTTAATTCAGGAGAACTTCCTTACTCAGCACGTGCTAGAACCAACCAGGGAAGAAAATGTATTAGATATAGTTTTATCACCAAAAAAGAATTAGTAGACAATGTAAAAATACATGAACCTTTGGGTAACAGTGGCCACAATCAAATACATTTTGAAATCAATGTAACATCAGAAAGTAAAAATAAGAAAAACGTATGGGAGAAACTTCCACAAAGGTAACTATAAAGATATGAGAAAATACTTAGCAAAGCTAGATTGGAATAACATGCTGATGAATAAGACCGCAATTGAATGTTGGAATATGCTAAAATATGAAATTGAGAGTATCATCGATAAATTTGTTCCCTTGAAAAAACAAGGAAAACGGTCTAGAAAGAAACATTTGTCAAAAGAAGCTATTAGAAAAATAGTGTTTAAGCAAACTATGTGGAGGGTTTATAGGCGTACCAGAAAGGATGAAGACTATGCAAATTAGAAAGAGGCACTTAACCTAGCTACACCTGAAATTAGACAATCTAAAAGAACCTTTGAAAACAATTGGCAGGTAATATAAAACATGACAACAAGAGTTTCTATGCTTATGTAAGGAGTAAACAGAGCGTTCGAGATAAGGTCGGACCACTGGAAAACAACAGGGGAAACATAATTTCAGAGGGGTTTCAAATGGCAGAGGTCCTGAATGAGTATTTTAGCTCAGTATTTACCACAGAAGATATCAGCTCACTTCCAGTTCCATTTACTAAATTTGAGGGAAATAAATCAGAACATTTAGGGCTGTTATTTGTAACTCCTGTAATGATAGCAAACAAAATTAAGAAGATGAAAGATAATAAATCATCTGGAGTTGATGGGATACCACCAAAACTGCTTAAGGAAATTGTTGAGCATATTAGTACACCACTTGCAAAATTGTTTAAATTGTCACTAGAAGAAGGAATAGTTCCTTCAGAATGGAAAGAAGCAAACGTTACGCCACTATTTAAAAAGGGATCGAGGAACAAGCCAGAAAATTACAGACCAGTGAGTTTAACATAAGTTGTATGTAAATTACTCGAAACATTAATTAGACACCACATGATGGAATTCCTTGTAAAACATAATTTAATAAATACATCTCAACATGGGTTCCTAAAAGCAAGGTCATGTCTAACCAATCTCTTGTGTGGATGTTGTCTACTTAGATTTTCAGAAAGCTTTCGATAAAGTGCCACACCAAAGATTGATACTTAAACTACAAGCTCATGGTATAGGTAATTATGTAATCAACTGGATAGAAAAGTGGCTTACACACAGAAGACAGAGAGTAATAGTAGACGGTGAGATTTCAAATTGGAAATCGGTTTTCAGTGGGGTACCACAGGGATCAGTATTAGGCCCTATACTGTTTTTAATATATATAAATGATCTAGAAGATGACATATCTAGCAAAGTACTTAAATTTGCAGATGACACAAAAGTATTCAGAAAGGTTACAAATAATGTAGATAAACAAAGTTTAAAGGATGATCTAGATAAATTAGTTAAATGATCAGAAAAATGGCTAATGTTATTCAATTTTGGAAAGTGCAAATGTATACACATAGGACATGGAAACATGGACGAAGAATATAAAATGGGGGATGCTGTACTAGGTAGAACAACAAAAGAAAATGACTTAGGAGTAACATTTAGTGCTGACATGAAAGTTTCGGAGCAATGTGGGATTGCTGCTTCAAAAGGAAATTAAATTCTAGGGCTAATTAGGAGAACTATCATGTATAAGGAGAAACAGCTAATTGTACCCCTGTACAAAGCAATAGTTAGACCACATTTGGAATATTGTATTCAAGCATGGAGGCCGTATCGTAAAAGGACATAGACAAGCTAGAAAGAATACAACGAAGAGCAACTAAAATGGTTCCACAATTGAGAGACCTTAGTTACGAAAGTCGCTTATTACAATGTGGTTTGACAACACTAGAGACCAGGAGACTAAGAGGAGACCAAATAGAAGTATTCAAAATAGTGAACGGTTATGAGGATGTTGATAGGAATATGTTCTTCAAACTTAAAGAAGGCAGTAGAACCAGAGGACACAAAGCAGCATTAGTTAAAGAGCAGTGTAGGTTGGACATGAGAAAGTACTCTTTCTCACAGAGATTGATAAACGAATGGAACAAACTGCCAAATGATTGTGTTAATGCTAGTAGTGTGAATATGTTTAAAAATAGAATTGACAGATATTTGATAAGGGTGGGCTACATATAGATGAGAAAATTGTTGGACTCTCGATAAGCCAATGGCTTCCTTGTCCACTTTGCCATCTGGAACATGTTGTTTGGGATGGCAATCTTGTTAAATCTGGTTAAATTTGGTTAAATATTCCACTCTTTCTGACAATTCACTATGCTATCTTAATTCTAAATTCAACACATATGCATACTCTTTCATGCACCCCAAGCACCACACTCCTATGTTAGCCCCATAAGGGGCTGTTTGGAGTAAGCAAGCTGAAGACTGAAAATTTCTCGAAATGTTTTCGTTCGCTGACTTCCTGCCGGAGTGCGGAAGAACTAACTTACGCTAAAATATTGTCTCTGGCTAAATGCTAACAAAACTGTTTACTAATTAACAAGATTTGTCATCCTAGCCAAAGGCCCATATGGCAAGTGGACAAGGAAGCCGATGGGTTATCGAGATTCCAACAATGTTCATCTACGTGTAACCCGCCCTCCTGAGATATGTGTCCACCTTGTTTGTAAGCATATTCACGCTGCTGGCAGTTACACAACCCGTAGACAGTTTGTTCCATTCATTTATTGTCCTATGTGAGAAAGAGTACTTCCTGATAGCCAATATACACTGATCCTCTAATAAGTTTATGTGATGTCCTCTAGTTCTACTATCTTTCTTGAGTTAGAAAAGCATATTTCTATTTCTATTTTCATACCCATTCAATACCTTAAAAACTTCAATCTGATCTCCTCTTAACGTCCTTGTCTCTAGAGTTGTTAAACCACATTCTTTCAGGCGTTCTTCACAAATAAGTCTCTCAGTTCTAGAATATTGTTTGTGTTTAGTTACTCTCCTCTGTGTACGTTCACGCCTTTCTATAGCCTGCTTATATTATGGTCTCAATGCTTGTATACAGTATTCTAAATGAGGTCTAACTATTGCTTTATACAAAGGTATCATTAGTTTTTCCTTTTATGTTATGTTTCTCCTCATCAACCCAAGAATTTACTTACCTTTTGAAGCTGCAATTCCACACTGTTCCGAAACTCTCATATCAACACTTATTGTTATTCCTAAGTCCTTTTCTATTACTCTAGTACCTAGTACAGGCATGATATGCGGTTGTGCGGGTGACGAAGTCTATGTGCGGGTGACGAAGTCTATGTGCGGTGCTGATTGCTGGTCAGACCACCGCCTCATCGTCACCAAGCTCAACGTCCGAGTCCAACCTAAAAGATGCCAGCAATGCAAGAAGGCTCCAAACAGGCTTAACATCACCCAACTAAAGAACACCAACATCAAAGAGTGTTTTGCGGTCATCTTGGAAGTACGTCTAGAATCCACCCCTCTGGACAGCCAGAATGTGGAGGCCGACTGGGCGACCCTCAGAGAGATGGTCTACAACACAGCTACTGAGATCCTGGGGCCCTCGACCAGAAAGCACAAGGACTGGTTTGACGAAAACTGCGACGAGATCAAGTAGCTACTGGATGAGAAACACCGTCTCCATCAAGCCTACCTCAGTAGCCCCAAGTCCACCTCGAAGAAATATGCATACAGCACCATACGCAAAACTGTACAGCAGAAACTCCGTCAGATGCAAGACACTTGGCTGAGAAACAAAGCTGATGTGATACAAAGCTACGCTGACAGGAGTAGTTAGTGGAAGTTTCTGAGACATCAATTCCGGCGACCATGTGCATGAACGACTTCCGGTTCCGGTTGCGCGCGAAGCCAATCAGAGCGCCCCCTGAAGGTTGTAGGAACACCACAAACCGTGCGTAGCGCCCCCTAGCGACCGTCTCCGAACCTCTAAGATCGAAGAACCAGTGATCGAAACGATCGGGGAACCTCTAAGATCGATCGGAGCACGATATTGTTCCGATCAGTGCGATGCTATCCTATATTTGAGTCGATGTGGTAATCAGTGCGACGCTGTCCTATATTCGAGCCGATGTGGTAATCGGCGTCAAGCATGTTGTTGTAACTCGATACCTAGCGGACTACGAACGGACTCGTTTTTACCAGTAGACGGCTGCGTTGTGTTGTAGGCCGAAGCATTGAGTTCTGAACCGTTTGGAACCTTAGCAGCTCGCAGGAAATAAGCGTGTGGAAACTGACAGGACGAAGGTAATGTATGGTGGATTGTTGCTCAATATTGAATGGCTATTATAAATACGATGTATGGAGACTTGTAATATATTCGTGACCTCTCGATACGGACTGAATCGATTGAAACTTTCGTTAATACGAGCGTGTGAGAAAAGTAACTTTTTAAATAGCGTTAGACCACAGTGTAGACCAATGCATGTTGTTGTAACTCGATACCTAACCGAAACAGTGGACTCGTTTTTAAATAGCGTTAAATCACAGCGTCGTTTTTTAAGTAGACAGCTGCGTTCTGTTGTAGGCTGAAGTGGCTGGTTTATCGTCGAATTCGAGCCATGGCTGGTCGAAATATTCGCAATGGAACAGCGTACGGAAGCGAGACTGTGGTTGGAATTTATTCGTGTTGCAAGCGGTTGGACTTTGTGCGATGTATTAAGAACGACCGTTTAATAAAAGTAGCATCGTCCCTACAACTGCAGTACACGATTAGAATACACAGTTACTGCTCAACCAGGACACAGCTCGAATACATGGTCGCTGCTGTATCTCCAGCACACAGCTGTAAGATGTAGTCACTACAACTCCAGTACACAATTAGAATACACAGTTACTGCTCAACCAGGACACAGCTCGAATACATGGTCGCTGCTGTATCTCCAGCACACAGCTGTAAGATATAGTCACTACAACTCCAGTACACAAATATAATACACAGTTACTGCTAGAATACATGGCCAGTGAACCCTTAGTACACATCTAGAATATATAGTCACTACACACTCTGTACACAGCTAAAATACAAAATATTCACAGTATCTCCAGTACATAGCTATAATGCATTGTCCCTACAACTCCAGTACACGATTAGAATACACAGTTACTGCTCAACCAGGACACAGCTCGAATACATGGTCGCTAAGGTATCTCCAGCACACAGCTGTAAGATGTAGTCACTACAACTCCAGTACACAATTAGAATACACAGTTACTGCTCAACCAGGACACGGCTCGAATACATGGTCGCTGCTGTATCTCCAGCACACAGCTGTAAGATATAGTCACTACAACTCCAGTACACAAATATAATACACAGTTACTGCTAGAATACATGGCCAGTGCACCCTCATTACAGGAAAAATGTGAAAAGTGTATTACGCGGAAAAGGTGTGTAATCGCGCGCGCCCCTGCGCCCCCTGGCGACTGTACCATTACTCTATGGTGGGGTGGTGAGGTGTGGGAACCAGAATATAATGGCTACACTCGACTCACTACTACTCTATGGAGCTTGTCCATATGTAGATGGGTGTCACTAGCGAGAATACAACACCAAGCGTGTGTGGGGGTGGTCAGAGGGCTATACTCCTCTCATTACTCTATGGTGGGGGTGGTTAGGTGTGGAAACCAGAAGGTAATTGGTACATTCGACTCACTACTACTCTATGGATCGAGGTATGTATCAGAAATTCTAGCTGCCATAGGTCTCTGTCTCTATGGAATGTACTGAGGGTGTAGTGACTGCGTATTCCAGTTATGTACTGAGGGTGCAGAGACCATGTATTCGAGCCGAGCAGTAACTGTATATTCTAATCGTGTACTGGAGTTGTAGTGACAATGCCAATATTTTGTATTTTAGCTGGGTACAGAGTGTGTAGTGACTATATATTCTAGATGTGTACTGAGGGTGCACTGGCCATGTATTCTAGCAGTAACTGTGTATTCTAATTGTGTACTGGAGTTGTAGTGACTACATCTTACAGCTGTGTGCTGGAGATACAGCAGCGACCATGTATTCGAGCTGTGTCCTGGTTGAGCAGTAACTGTGTATTCTAATTGTGTACTGGAGTTGTAGTGACTACATCTTACAGCTGTGTGCTGGAGATACAGCAGCGACCATGTATTCGAGCTGTGTCCTGGTTGAGCAGTAACTGTGTATTCTAATTGTGTACTGGAGTTGTAGTGACTACATCTTACAGCTGTGTGCTGGAGATACAGCAGCGACCATGTATTCGAGCTGTGTCCTGGTTGAGCAGTAACTGTGTATTCTAATCGTGTACTGGAGTTGTAGTGACTACATCTTACAGCTGTGTGCTGGAGATACAGCAGCGACCATGTATTCGAGCTGTGTCCTGGTTGAGCAGTAACTGTGTATTCTAATCGTGTACTGGAGTTGTAGTGACTACATCTTACAGCTGTGTGCTGGAGATACAGCAGCGACCATGTATTCGAGCTGTGTCCTGGTTGAGCAGTAACTGTGTATTCTAATTGTGTACTGGAGTTGTAGTGACTACATCTTACAGCTGTGTGCTGGAGATACAGCAGCGACCATGTATTCGAGCTGTGTCCTGGTTGAGCAGTAACTGTGTATTCTAATCGTGTACTGGAGTTGTAGTGACTACATCTTACAGCTGTGTGCTGGAGATACAGCAGCGACCATGTATTCAAGCTGTGTCCTGGTTGAGCAGTAACTGTGTATTCTAATTGTGTACTGGAGTTGTAGTGACTACATCTTACAGCTGTGTGCTGGAGATACAGCAGCGACCATGTATTCGAGCTGTGTCCTGGTTGAGCAGTAACTGTGTATTCTAATCGTGTACTGGAGTTGTAGTGACTACATCTTACAGCTGTGTGCTGGAGATACAGCAGCGACCATGTATTCGAGCTGTGTCCTGGTTGAGCAGTAACTGTGTATTCTAATTGTGTACTGGAGTTGTAGTGACTATATCTTACAGCTGTGTGCTGGAGATACAGCAGCGACCATGTATTCGAGCTGTGTCCTGGTTGAGCAGTAACTGTGTATTCTAATCGTGTACTGGAGTTGTAGTGACTACATCTTACAGCTGTGTGCTGGAGATACAGCAACGACCATGTATTCGAGCTGTGTCCTGGTTGAGGAGTAACTGTGTATTCTAATTGTGTACTGGAGTTGTAGTGACTACATCTTACAGCTGTGTGCTGGAGATACAGCAGCGACCATGTATTCGAGCTGTGTCCTGGTTGAGCAGTAACTGTGTATTCTAATTGTGTACTGGAGTTGTAGTGACTACATCTTACAGCTGTGTGCTGGAGATACAGCAGCGACCATGTATTCGAGCTGTGTCCTGGTTGAGCAGTATCTGTGTATTCTAATCGTGTACTGGAGTTGTAGTGACTACATCTTACAGCTGTGTGCTGGAGATACAGCAGCGACCATGTATTCGAGCTGTGTCCTGGTTGAGGAGTAACTGTGTATTCTAATTGTGTACTGGAGTTGTAGTGACTACATCTTACAGCTGTGTGCTGGAGATACAGCAGCGACCATGTATTCGAGCTGTGTCCTGGTTGAGCAGTAACTGTGTATTCTAATTGTGTACTGGAGTTGTAGTGACTACATCTTACAGCTGTGTGCTGGAGATACAGCAGCGACCATGTATTCGAGCTGTGTCCTGGTTGAGCAGTAACTGTGTATTCTAATCGTGTACTGGAGTTGTAGTGACTATATCTTACAGCTGTGTGCTGGAGATACAGCAGCGACCATGTATTCGAGCTGTGTCCTGGTTGAGCAGTAACTGTGTATTCTAATCGTGTACTGGAGTTGTAGTGACTACATCTTACAGCTGTGTGCTGGAGATACAGCAGCGACCATGTATTCGAGCTGTGTCCTGGTTGAGCAGTAACTGTGTATTCTAATTGTGTACTGGAGTTGTAGTGACTACATCTTACAGCTGTGTGCTGGAGATACAGCAGCGACCATGTATTCGAGCTGTGTCCTGGTTGAGCAGTAACTGTGTATTCTAATTGTGTACTGGAGTTGTAGTGACTACATCTTACAGCTGTGTGCTGGAGATACAGCAGCGACCATGTATTCGAGCTGTGTCCTGGTTGAGCAGTATCTGTGTATTCTAATCGTGTACTGGAGTTGTAGTGACTACATCTTACAGCTGTGTGCTGGAGATACAGCAGCGACCATGTATTCGAGCTGTGTCCTGGTTGAGCAGTAACTGTGTGTTCTAATTGTGTACTGGAGTTGTAGTGACTACATCTTACAGCTGTGTGCTGGAGATACAGCAGCGACCATGTATTCGAGCTGTGTCCTGGTTGAGCAGTAACTGTGTATTCTAATCGTGTACTGGAGTTGTAGTGACTACATTTTACAGCTGTGTGCTGGAGATACAGCAGCGACCATGTATTCGATATGTGTCCTGGTTGAGCAGTAACTGTGTATTCTAATCGTGTACTGGAGTTGTAGTGACTACATCTTACAGCTGTGTGCTGGAGATACAGCAGCGACCATGTATTCGAGCTGTGTCCTGGTTGAGCAGTAACTGTGTATTCTAATCGTGTACTGGAGTTGTAGGGACAATGCACTATAGCTATGTACTGGAGATACTGTGAATATTTTGTATTTTAGCTGTGTACAGAGTGTGTAGTGACTATATATTCTAGATGTGTACTGAGGGTTCACTGGCCATGTATTCTAGCAGTAACTGTGTATTATATTTGTGTACTGGAGTTGTAGTGACTACATCTTACAGCTGTGTGCTGGAGATACAGCAGCGACCATGTATTCGAGCTGTGTCCTGGTTGAGCAGTAACTGTGTATTCTAATTGTGTACTGGAGTTGTAGTGACTACATCTTACAGCTGTGTGCTGGAGATACAGCAGCGACCATGTATTCGATCTGTGTCCTGGTTGAGCAGTAACTGTGTATTCTAATCGTGTACTGGAGTTGTAGTGACTACATCTTACAGCTGTGTGCTGGAGATACAGCAGCGACCATGTATTCGATCTGTGTCCTGGTTGAGCAGTAACTGTGTATTCTAATCGTGTACTGCAGTTGTAGTGACTACATCTTACAGCTGTGTGCTGGAGATACAGCAGCGACCATGTATTCGATCTGTGTCCTGGTTGAGCAGTAACTGTGTATTCTAATTGTGTACTGGAGTTGTAGTGACTACATCTTACAGCTGTGTGCTGGAGATACAGCAGCGACCATGTATTCGAGCTGTGTCCTGGTTGAGCAGTAACTGTGTATTATATTTGTGTACTGGAGTTGTAGTGACTACATCTTACAGCTGTGTGCTGGAGATACAGCAGCGACCATGTATTCGAGCTGTGTCCTGGTTGAGCAGTATCTGTGTATTCTAATCGTGTACTGGAGTTGTAGTGACTACATTTTACAGCTGTGTGCTGGAGATACAGCAGCGACCATGTATTCGATCTGTGTCCTGGTTGAGCAGTAACTGTGTATTCTAATTGTGTACTGGAGTTGTAGTGACTACATCTTACAGCTGTGTGCTGGAGATACAGCAGCGACCATGTATTCGAGCTGTGTCCTGGTTGAGCAGTATCTGTGTATTCTAATCGTGTACTGGAGTTGTAGTGACTACATTTTACAGCTGTGTGCTGGAGATACAGCAGCGACCATGTATTCGATCTGTGTCCTGGTTGAGCAGTAACTGTGTATTCTAATTGTGTACTGGAGTTGTAGTGACTACATCTTACAGCTGTGTGCTGGAGATACTGCAGCGACCATGTATTCGAGCTGTGTCCTGGTTGAGCAGTATCTGTGTATTCTAATCGTGTACTGGAGTTGTAGTGACTACATTTTACAGCTGTGTGCTGGAGATACAGCAGCGACCATGTATTCGATCTGTGTCCTGGTTGAGCAGTAACTGTGTATTCTAATCGTGTACTGGAGTTGTATTGACTACATCTTACAGCTGTGTGCTGGAGATACAGCAGCGACCATGTATTCGAGCTGTGTCCTGGTTGAGCAGTAACTGTGTATTCTAATCGTGTACTGGAGTTGTAGTGACTACATCTTACAGCTGTGTGCTGGAGATACAGCAGCGACCATGTATTCGAGCTGTGTCCTGGTTGAGCAGTAACTGTGTATTATATTTGTGTACTGGAGTTGTAGTGACTACATCTTACAGCTGTGTGCTGGAGATACAGCAGCGACCATGTATTCGATCTGTGTCCTGGTTGAGCAGTAACTGTGTATTCTAATCGTGTACTGCAGTTGTAGTGACTACATCTTACAGCTGTGTGCTGGAGATACAGCAGCGACCATGTATTCGAGCTGTGTCCTGGTTGAGCAGTAACTGTGTATTCTAATCGTGTACTGGAGTTGTAGTGACTACATCTTACAGCTGTGTGCTGGAGATACAGCAGCGACCATGTATTCGATCTGTGTCCTGGTTGAGCAGTAACTGTGTATTCTAATTGTGTACTGGAGTTGTAGTGACTACATCTTACAGCTGTGTGCTGGAGATACAGCAGCGACCATGTATTCGAGCTGTGTCCTGGTTGAGCAGTAACTGTGTATTCTAATCGTGTACTGGAGTTGTAGTGACTACATCTTACAGCTGTGTGCTGGAGATACAGCAGCGACCATGTATTCGATCTGTGTCCTGGTTGAGCAGTAACTGTGTATTCTAATCGTGTACTGGAGTTGTAGTGACTACATCTTACAGCTGTGTGCTGGAGATACAGCAGCGACCATGTATTCGATCTGTGTCCTGGTTGAGCAGTAACTGTGTATTCTAATTGTGTACTGGAGTTGTAGTGACTACATCTTACAGCTGTGTGCTGGAGATACAGCAGCGACCATGTATTCGAGCTGTGTCCTGGTTGAGCAGTAACTGTGTATTCTAATCGTGTACTGGAGTTGTAGTGACTACATCTTACAGCTGTGTGCTGGAGATACAGCAGCGACCATGTATTCGATCTGTGTCCTGGTTGAGCAGTAACTGTGTATTCTAATCGTGTACTGCAGTTGTAGTGACTACATCTTACAGCTGTGTGCTGGAGATACAGCAGCGACCATGTATTCGAGCTGTGTCCTGGTTGAGCAGTAACTGTGTATTCTAATCGTGTACTGCAGTTGTAGGGACGATGCTACTTTTATTACACGGTCGTTCTTAATACATCGCACAAAGTCCAACCGCTTGCAACACGAATAAATTCCAACCACAGTCTCGCTTCCGTACGCTGTTCCATTGCGAATATTTCGACCAGCCACGGCTCGAATTCGACGATAAACCAGCCACTTCAGCCTACAACAGAACGCAGCTGTCTACTTAAAAAACGACGCTGTGATTTAACGCTATTTAAAAACGAGTCCACTGTTTCGGTTAGGTATCGAGTTACAGCAACATGCATTGGTCTACACTGTGGTCTAACGCTATTTAAAAAAGTTACTTTTCTCACACGCTCGTATTAACGAAAGTTTCAATCGATTCAGTCCGTATCGAGAGGTCACGAATATATTACAAGTCTCCATACATCGTATGGTATGTGACTACGCACTCAATCAACTGATTCCATAGTCGGATACCATCTGGGAAGAAAGTGTGCCTATACACATCTGTCCTGTAGTAGGGGACGATATAGGGTATGTTGTGACCTCTTGTGATGAGTGTAGCAGGATGTGATAACATGGCTACTGGGATGTCTATGAGATGGTGTACGACACGGTACATCATGACTATCCTGGTAGTTGTCCTTCTCTGTTGCATGGATTCCCAACCGAGTCTACTGATCATCTTAGTTGTACTAAGGTTTGACCAGGTCTTGTAACAATGTGCCTTGAAGTTGGTTGGACATCTAGAGAGGTTTTCCCTGAGGAAAGCAAGGGTGTGGTTGGCCTTCTTCGTGATAGCATCGACATGGGAAATCCAGGACAAGTTCCCTGCTATTGTACCTCGAAGGTACTTTCCTGTTTCACAAGAGTTAAATTGCTACCATGGATGGCATATGTGGCTGCAATAGGATTCCGTTTCCTAGTGATTCTGATGGGCTCACACATCACATTAGCTTGGATTGAATGACGTCTTCCATTCTTTCTCCCACTGTTGCAGTTTGTCGATGTCGTCTTGCAGGATCTGGCTGTCATGTATCGTCTGTATCTTGCTGTTCAAGTAGATGTCGTCTGGGAAGTGTCGGGAGATGGAGTCGATCTTCTGTGACATGTCATTTACGTGTATAAGAATAAGAGGGGTCCGAGTACACCTTGGGTGACCTGGGTAGGACCGGATGCCTGTCCTTCTCAGAGTAGTCGTCGGCTCCTTCCAGCAAGGAAGTACCTGATCCACGTGAGGAGGTTGCCCCTGACGCCATAGAGCTGCAGCTTGATGGCCAGCAGCTGGGGGACACACTGGCGAACGCCTTGCTAAAGTCAAGCAAGACCGCATCGATCTGCACTCCCTGTTCTAATGCAGCTGGTAGGTCTTGTAGATGTAGCATGTATCTTGTAGGTTGTAGCTGGCTTTCGAATGATCTCCTCTTTCTGAAACCGCATTTCTGGTCGGAGATGATCTTGTGTGTGTCAAGGTGTTGCCTATTCTGGATGTGGATGATGTGTTCCATTACCTTGCTGCATCTTGATGTTAGTGATATGGATCGGAAGTTTGCCCGACTGTTGCGGTCGCCCTTCTTGAATATTGGGGTGATATTAGCTTTCTTCCAGTCATCTGGTGTTGTGCCCTGATGTAGTGATGCTCGGAAGATTAACGTAACTACTGGGGTAATTTCTGGTGCGAAACCTTTCAGAGGTCTGGTCGGAATGTATATTAAAACTGACCTCTGACTAAATGTTAACAAAAAACTGTTTCCTAATATATGCCTATCATAAGTTTATATATAATATATATGTAATAGTAATAGTTTTTCTAACGAATATTCCACGCTTTTTCTGCCAATTCACTGCACAAAATTCAAAACATTGCTGCACCACGATTCTCCCGCCAAGCAATATATCTTGAAATTCATCGTGAGCATAATTGTTTAGCAAGTATAGCTGCCCGGTCTTATCATTTGTCTCATTCAGTACCACTACTTAAATCATTGCATTGGCTCCCTGTCCGATGTCACATTATTTTTAAAATTTCTTAAATCATTGCATTGGCTCCCTGTCCGATGTCACATTATTTTTAAAATCTGTACAATTACCTATCAAGCATTTTCATCTAAGCAACCAACTTATTTACATTCACTGCTCACTCCTGCAAGACAGCCCAGACATCTTCGATCAATCTAATTCTAATCTACTTTTTGTTCCCAGTGTTAAGACAAATGTCGGATCTAGAGCTTTTCAGTTGCTGCACCGAGTATATGTAACTCACTCCCTGTTAGTGTTAAATATGTAGGAAATATACCAACATTTTGACGTTAACTAAAACCCACTTGTTTAAACTTGCGTATCCTCCATTGGCATAGCCTCGCAGCGTACCAATCCACTCTTTACAACTGGAACTGCCCCTCGTTAAAAACAAACAAAAAACACACACACAAATTTACAAGAGAGCGAAAGGTTGTTAACAATTACAGACATGACTGCTGTGTTACAGGCTATAATAACGCCATGTGCGATTGGTTTCCTATGCGCTATCCCTCCGTTTCAAATGAAAATTTACTTGTGTACTTACGTAGCTTAAAACTACGTAAATAATGATTACGTCATTACTGAAGCAGTTCACGTGAACAAACCAGGAACACAAAAAGGCAAGACCACGGTGGCGCGTGAAGAAGAAAGATGAGTTTATGAAACAATCCAATGGTAGACATTAGCGTCGCCGTTGTCTTTTCGTTGTTGACAGTTTTACTGTGCAAAGTCGTATTGTGCCAGAAGAAATGCAAACCGAAGGACTGTATTGATCTGAAATGCTATCGCGTATCAACGGCGCACGATGGGCCTCACACAGTCTACCCGGGTATCGCCAAACTTCCGACGAAACTAAACGTTTCGTGTGACCAACTTGCTCACGGTGGCGGGTGGACGGTGGTTCTGCGCAGGTGTTCGAAAACTGGTACGACTAATTTCTCTCGGAGTTTAGAAGAATACAAAAATGCCTTTGGACTCCAAGATGGGCCTGATTCAGAATTTTATCTGGGCAACGAAATTGTTCATCAACTCACAGTGAACTATCCGTCCAAAAATGGCGAAATACGGATTGAAGGCGTTACCTTGCATGGCATCACCGCCGAGTTATCGGCTAATATGTTCAGTTTGGATACGGAGGCGAATAAATACGCGTTTCGCGTAGGCACAGAACATGACAATGTCAGTGCATTAGCCGGTGCACTTATTTATCACAAAGACAAGGAGTTCACGTATGGAAACGCCTACTGCAAAGAAAATTACGATGGAATTCCCTTTTGGTATAACACTTGCACCAAATTCTACATGTTTGGAATACACAGTGATAAGACCAGAATTAATGGTCAAGGACGTATCTACATAACGTCAGCTGCAAACGTAGATCAGATCCTACAACGAGGTTTAATGATGATTCGACCATATAAAGACACTCGGCAGTGTGACAACCCATGCAAGAATGGCGCGACGTGCGAGTACGTAGCTGCCGACGACACACACCTCTGCGTCTGTCCGCAGACTCACTGCGGCGCCGTGTGTGAAAAGGAGAACATGTGCAAGAACGGCGGTACATGTCTGTATGATGCGGCTACCAAAAAGTATTCGTGCAAGTGTGCGAAGGGCTTCTCAGGCAAAACCTGCGGGGTGTCTGGCGCTGACAGCAGAAAGATGTTGATTCCAATTATTAGTACTATCCTTCTCATCGTCCTCATCTGTTTGGCTGTTGCTGGATTTATGATCTATAAACGGAAAATACGGAATAAGGAAAAAGAAGCGAAAAAAGAGGAAGAAGAACGTCAGAGGGAACAGGAGAAACAACAAGAGGAAGACGATTATGGTTTATTCAGTTTGTTTGGCATGTGACCTTGACGGATGTGTCCTTCGCATATTTGATGTATGCTACGAATTACAGTAAACTGCTGCGCCTGTAATTCTAATTGGACAACGCTGTGTTTATTGCGGTTTTATTCATTTAGTTATGCATTTTAATAAAATCAACAACCAGATTAAATTGAATTGAATACGCCTATGGTGCATGTTATGATACAACTAATATTTTAAATATTACGTCCATTAGTCTACTTTGATACCAAACTGATAGCATTGATTCGTACGCTAGTTTATGGGTATATTTCAAATGAACTGCAACGGAAAAGGAATGCGGACACTGCCAGAACAGTCAGCAGAATTTGAGTGCCGGCAAAACGCTTTTCAAAATACCAGCCTGTTGCATCCCAACCCTGGAAGAATGTCACCGAGATCTCATGTGCGCACATGCATGATGTTGAATTTGAGTGGCTTGGAGAGGCGGATATGATTCGCATAATATGTATATTTATTGCGGCGTAGGTTGTAGGTAGCAAATGTTGCTCTTTGCATTTCGTGACTTCTTAGGATACAGTATTGTGGTCTGCCCGTCTAGGTATGTGACTATACTAGACCGAGAAAATATAACAACGGTCGTTGATTGAACAACACATGCTTTCGAACTTTTACAATATGTTTGCAATACACAGATTAAAAAAGTGTCAGAGATTTTGAAAATACTTGTCTTACGCAAACCGTTCTTCATATTGTTTTAAAAGGAATATTATTATGCTAAGGTCCACTAAGGTCCCTCCCCAATTATCGTAAAGGTCCCTCCTTAATTATCTTGAAGGTCCCTCATCAATTCTTTTGAAGGTCCCTCCTTAATTCTCTTGAAGGTCCCCCATAAATTATTTTGAAGGTCCCTCCTCAATTCTCTTGAAGGTTCCTCCTCAATTCTCTTAAAGGTCCCTCCTCAATTCTCTTGAAGGTCACTCCTAAATTATCTTGAAGGTCCCTCGTCAATTAACTTGAAGATTCCTCAGTAGTATGTATGGGAGTTTCGAACCCCTTTTGAGGTGGAGATTGAGGTGGAGATAAAGTCCTCTCCTGTGTTAAAGTATAGAAGGGATGGATTTATTCATGCAAATATTGAGACTAACCCTGAAATGTTGAGACGATCCCTTAGCGTCCTGATGCATACGGGGTTGTCTCAAAAATTAAAGAACAAACACGTGTGGATGATACACATCTGTTATTGACATCTTTTGATATGTTGAAGCCAGTCAAACACGAGACAGTCATTAGCGACGAGATCGGTATCGAATATATCGACAAAAGGTCTCGTCGGATAGCCGTTACAACGAAGAAGTATATAAGATGCACAATTTTGTTCGCAAACGTTCGATAGATTGCTTTGAAATCTCTTGGAATTATGAGTCCATTCGGAGCAATGTTTGTTCATGAAGGTGCGGAACGTCGCATGCAGTGGCGGCAGGCCGCACGAACAGAAGTATTCGCCACGTCTGTTAGCGTCCAAGTACAGCGACATCCAGTGCTCACCCGGTTCGTCGCCGTCGTCGGTGTTGCACATGAAAGCGGCAGGAAAAGCATCCGTCTTTGGGTACGACACTGCGAAAGATGGACTTGGTGCGTGGATCTCTCACTAGGAGTGCATCGATCTGTTTAGTGTCCTTTTAGAAGTCGTAGACGACGTTCTGACTCCAGCACGGATTCGAACTCGACGTACGCGAGGACATTGATGGTCTCTGCGAGCGCCGCAGCGAAATGAATTTCGATGCACAGGTTGACAATTTCTACCATATGGAAGCAGGCACCCTCGCACACGCCGGGGATGAGATCGAAACCGAAGAAGGTGTAGCCGTACCGGTAGTCGTCGCGAGTCAGGTCGTTTACCTCGTCTTCCCACACCTTACCGGTCGAAGCGAACAGGTTGATGTAGCTCCTCACGTAACTGTTGTTGGCGAAATTCGGCTGGAGTGGTTTGTCGGGTACCTCTCGTCCGTCCCCATACACGGCAAGGAAGTTGATGTCGTTATGCTTGGCGTTAAATGGGTTCTTGACGTACGAACCGTTGCATGCGTCGTTGTCGATGTAGCACAGCGCCAGGGTACCGAGGAACAGGTTCTCGTAGTTGTGCGACCGGGCCCCACGCGGGAAGGAATAGACTTTGCAGTCGACGGAACGCATCGGACACTTGACCTTGCTCTTCTCGTACGCTTTGATGTGCGCCATCTGCACGGCTGAACTCATGGTGGCTTTCTTCACGAACTAGGTGGCGTTGACGAATTGGATCTTGTAACCGGAGTTTAAATCATCGGCCGTGAGCACGAACACGTCCTTGTATCTTTACATCGACACCTTTGATCAGGAAACGATCTAGCAGGAACAGGTCCACGTGGAGTCGTTCCATCATCTCGACGACGTGATTCTGCGAGATGTGCCTTCGTCGTTCCAATAGCCCCTAATTCGCTGCTACGCCGTTGACGTCGATGGCTTCCATGCGATCGGCCGTGTTCTTGTACCACAGTTGACTCAATAGTTGCGACTTCTTAGCCTCGGTACCGTAACTCAGTAGCGTCTCGATATAAGCACGATCCGCGTACGTACGAAGGGGTCACGAGCAAACCGTTCAGGTAGACGTCGACTTGACTGAACAGCGAATGCAACCAGTTATTCACGGGACCGCCACGACGGCCGGATCGAGATCGGCCCCGGCAGCAGTGATCACCTTCGTTTTCACGATCAGGTAAGTGTTGGCGAGATCCAGGTAATCGTCTCCCGTTCCGGGTGGTAAGAATTCGATCGGTCCACCCGAGCCGAGTGAGGCCGTCTATTGATGTTCCACCCATTGACTGAGAACGAGGCTGGTCTGAGTCGGCAGCACGCCAAAGAGATCAAGCTCGTTATTGACACCTCGCAAGATTGTCTATGCACGAACGCCATCGTCGTCGTCGATCACGTCGGCTGTCCTGATCTGACGGTGCCTCGGTGCTGTACTGCCGTTTCAGCGGTCGCACGCCGGGAGGAGGAGGAGTCGACAACAGTCCACTCAGCAGGTCCTTCCCGGCCTCCGTGACATGTCTTTTGGTGGTTGTTTTTATTTTCTGACTGGACATGACGTCGTCGGCGATGTGAACGCCAGTCTTCAAAGCTCTTTTTCCCAACGCCACGGCGCCTCTTTTGATGAGCTGCATGGCGCTAAGGAGCAGATCGCCAAGCACGCTTCCCAATCCGTGTCTATACTGTACACGAGCACCGACGAAATAGGGCAGCGGGCCACCCGCCTGTCGCGCGCAATAGTAGCTATAATTCATTTCAGAACAGACCGGTCTTGCGACGAAGAAAATGAAGCGTCACCATCACCTTGCTGCGTTGGAATGGTACAGGTCGTCCGGTATGGTCCCTTATATCGAACAGGATCACACCGAATTCTTTTAGCAACAAGGATATGTATTGGACGTGTTCGAAATGTCTCGAGATCGTCATACCGTGCAGTTGATAGATCGGAACGAACCTCAACTGCGGCATGAGACTGTCGCCGATGATATGAGACTCCACAACGTCCGTGTAGCCGTAGAGAGTATCGAGCCCTTGGTTCATGTCCACCACGGCATCGCCTTCTTTACGATAGGTGTACACGTCAGTCGATTTGACGGTGGCTGACGGACTGAGACCTGGCCGGTGTGGTCCGAGTCTCTGGAATATGTACTCGTTATCTGTCACATGATGACAGACGGAGCGAGACCTAGCAGGATTACCAGTTCAGTTTCGCCTTTACAATATCCGTCGAAATGTTCACCAGGGCCTTGTTTACGTGCTGCATCAACCGGTTAGTTCCGTAGAAATACCCAGCATCGATCGTGCCGCTCGACAGGACATCACTAGAATCGTGTTCACCCAGGTAGAACGTAGCGTCCGTCTCTCTAACGGTGTACCAACTGTGCGGGTACTGTATCTCCAGCATCCCGCATTCCCAGTCGACGTGCAGAATTATACGTCGAGGTAAGGCCGTGACGTATCGAGATGTTTTCGGGATGCACCTGCATCGACGCATTGCTAGGTAATGTCAGGTAGAAATCAGCCGTCATTTCGTTTCACAGTCGGATTGGGCAGCAGGTAACCCAACGAACTGTTCAATAGCGCCGTCCACAGGGTAGAGTCGTCGTGGCCGATCGTCAGATTGTAGATGCTGTCCACGACGATCGTGTATAAGACGAGGACCTGACGCAGAAAAACGATCTCTGCCTTGGGACAGTCGGCGCCGAAGAGATGCCAACGAGTGCTACCGTCGTATCTGCTCTGCGCGTCCGTAACGTCTGCCTCTACGACGGTGGCGGAGGTCGTTTCCTCGTCGTCGGTCATCGTTCGAATGATGCATCGATCGACGCTCGACTACCTTTTAAACCGAACGAACGCCTTGGAATCGATCCAGCTGTAGAAATTGGACGGGTATCCGAACCACTTCACCAACGCCTCCGTTCGCTTGCCCACCTTTCGCCGCTGCAGCACCGACTCGACACGGTACAGTTTAACTTTCGGTACTCTCACCTTCTGAAGTTCCGGTTCGTAGAAGGATGACGGAGCCATGCCTATGCTGCGATAGAAGTTGTTCAATCGAGTAGTCATGAAGCACGTCAATGTTTCGTCGTCTGATGTTTCGTAAAATATCGCCACATGCGTCTTTTCAGAGTTTGATTGAACCTTTCGAAGATACTCGCCTTGGTCTCCTCGTTGTGAGTGGAGAAGTGATGGATGCCGTACTTCTTCAACAGACCCTGGACGGAACGGTTCAGGAATTCGAGTCCTTTATCTGTCTGCAACGTCGTCGGACAGTCGTTGACGAACAGGTTTTCCAGTGCCGCCACCCACGACGCTGCCGACTTGTTTTTCTATTGGAACGCACTAGGCGACCTACGAGAAGACATCGATTACCGTGAGTAGAAATGTGTTGCATATATATTTTTTGCCGACATAGTTTCCTTGATTGTTCACGAAACACACATAATTTCTCCCTGACAGCGCTGTTCTGCTGTCTCGTTCTTGTCGCAACATTTGTTGACCTCTACAAGTCCCGAAGGAGCCGACTACCAGCGCCATATGCCGCCAATAATGACACACATACAGCAGAGACCTATGTGGGCGAGAACGAAGGCGGCGAACTAAAAATATCTAGGGCAAAAAGTGAGTACGGTAGATACACTATTATTCATTGACGGTTAAGAAGGGCACCACTTTGTGCGCATAAAGGCTGATGACATTTTGTTGCACCGTGATCTTTGGTATAGATGTGGGATATAATGCTGGGAACTTGTTTGTGATAGTCCGGCACTCTCCAATTGTTATTATTATTATTACTAAAATGTATAAAGTACCATATATCTAGGACCAGCGCGTACAAAACATACATGTAAGCATAAGTGTAAAACATAATAATACAGCTGTAATAATAAAATAGTTACAAAATATATAATATAAAAATAGAGTTATTGATTTAGATATATATGTGTATATATATATATATATATATATATATATATATATATGTTCATAGTAAATAAATAAATTACTTAAAAACATCCCCTTTCAAAGTTATTTGTCAGCGCAGATATGCGCACCAAAATATATGTTTCCAGTGGTTTCTTCAAGTTAGACGGTGATTCTGGTTGTGTTATACATTCGAGAGAAGCGCTAAATTAGAAAGCCCGTCTGCCGTAGTCCTCTGGAACTACCAGCTAACGCAATGTTAAATTCACCCTAAATCCGCGCTTCCTTATTTCCACATTTTGAAGCAATTTGAAGAACGCCTAAGACAATGTGGTTTAACAACCCTATAGACAAGGAGGTAAAGGGAAGATCAAATTTAAGTTTCTTAAGATATTGAATATGTATGAAAATATGGCATAGACATATTTTTTTCTCAATCAAGATAAATATTAGAACTAGAAGACAATATATAGCATTAGTAAAGGATCAGGGTAGACCGAATTTCAGGAAGTACTCGTTCTCACAGAAGAAAACAAATAAATGGAACAAATTATCTACAAATTGTGTAAATTCTAGCAACTTTTTATGTTTAGAATTATTAATGCGCTGTACAGATCTTCTTTCATTCATTCACTTTGTTTTCATCTATTTATTCAACTTATTGCCCAACACATGCCCAACAACACAGACAAGTGCCCAACACATGCCCAACAACACAGACAAGTGGTGCAATGAGTCAGTGCAGCTGAGTTTTTAAATAAAGAGCATTGATTTACATTTCTAAATGCAGGCTTATTTATTGTCAACGATTATTTATTGCTTTTGGTTTTACTTTTAGGATTTCTTGACAAGCAAAAAATGCTGGAGAGTTGAATGTTCACACATTTTATAGATTAATTTGAGAATTTGTAAAACAATTATTGCAGGTGACTCTATCCTTTGGTATCAGGCATGTATATATATATATATATATATATATATATATATATATATATATATATATATATATATATATATATATATATATATATATATATATATATATATATATATATATATGTATATATGTATATATGTATATATGTATATATGTATATATGTATATATGTATATATGTATATATGTATATACGTATACGTATACGTATACGTATACGTATATGTATACGTATACGTATACGTATACGTATACCTATCTTTTTCTTTAGGTGAATGAGAAACTAATCGGAGAAGAATCTTTACTTGACATGATAATGTGGTTACATTGATACTGTCTTTACAGGCCAGGAAGATGTCCAACTGTGATCTCATGAAGGGGTTGGAACCACCACCTTCACCAGCTTCGCTGCCTACCACCGACTGGATAAGGTGTGCAACCAATCAATCCAAATTTGTAGAACTTGGATGCCCCCTGCCGGTGCCAAACTGTCCGAACTTCGACAAGCCTCTACTTTCAAGCTTGATTCTATACTTCGACAGTGTGCATTAGAACTGCAAAACATTTACCTTCTGGTGAAACGCAGTGCTAGTGACGTAATATTCCTTGAAGCAAAGTATCATCCAGACTGCCATGTGAACATATACAGAAAAGCTGCACTGTAGGAAAACTTGGATGAATTCTCAGAAGATCAAGTGTTGAATTGTCTGGCCTTTGCAGAGCTAACTGTGTATAGAGAGGAGAAGCAACTGGCTGATGCTGAAATGTGAAAATACAACTTGTGAAAAGATGGCAGTTTTCAAGTTGGCAGAATTAGCTTTTTTATATCAGGAGGGTCTACTTTTGAACAATACTTCACTCCACTGGAGAATGAGGCCATCTCCGAGGTGAGCCGCATCATCATTGATGGAGCTACTGCTGTTAATATGTTCCCACCTGGCCCTGCGAAAACATGTGGAGACTATGTATGTCATGTTGTCAAACCATTTATGCAAACCGAGCTTCATCGTGCCTCACTCCGATTGGACATTGGTGAGACACATAAACAGCCTGAAAAACCATACAAGGAAGAGTAGGGGAAAAGGAATCAGACGGAGAGTAATTGCTGACACCTTTGTTCCAGCAAACTGGATCAGCTTTCTCCGATGTGACAACAGCAAAAAGCTGTTTGCTGTTTGCATTTTTGGCTGACGACGTAGCACAGATGGAGACAGAAAAGGTCGAGGTCACCACAAAAGAACCCTCTTCACTGTCAAATCGAAACTGATGATGGTCTTCCAATGCTACAACCTTGCAGCAATGAAGAAGCGGATTTTACCTATCGCCCAAGCTGCCATGTACCACAAGAAAGCCATGATAAGAACTGTTGACACAGATGTGGTTGTCCTGGCTGTATCTGCAGAACCATGAACTGGAAGAACTGTGTGTGGGCTTTGTAAATGTTATTGATTAAACACCTGAGAGACCTTAGTTATGAAGAACGCCTGAAAGAATGTGGTTTAACAACTCTAGAGACAAGGAGGTTAAGAGGAGATCAGATTGAAGTTTTTAAGATATTGAATGGGTATGAAAATATTGATAGAAATATGTTTTTCTCACTCAAGAAAGATAGCAGAACTAGAGGACATGAGATAAAATTAGTAAAGGATCAATGTAGATTGGACATCAGGAAGCACTCGTTCTCACAGAGACAATAAATGAATGGAACAAATTGTCTACAGATTGTGTAACTGCTAGCAGCGTGAATATGTATAAAAAACAAGGTTGACACATAGGTTGACACATGCTTTGATTACACTCACTGTAGGAGTCGATGTTCACCTTTTTTGCTCATCAGCATTCAGACTTTGCCGTCTTATTGCTTTACAATCGATTGAATATGCTCATGAATACGGCTATCTGCAACCACAACGAAGTACCATCTTTCAATGTCGCATTACACTGCTGGGGTTTGAGTGTACTGACAGCGCATCTCTGTTATATTTAATGGTCCTTCTTTCCAAACGCGATCAACTAACAATGTTCCTTCAAACGTTGTTGACATTTATAAATACGTACATCCTTTAGAACATCCTCCTGCCAAGTTCTAGGCCAGAAAGTGACCTAATTAAATATATATTGTCCATTTAACGAATTGGCGAAATTTTCTTACTCATTTTGAGTGTCTCAGATCATGGAAATGTAGATGCCCTTGCAAAAAATATGGTGATACGAATGGAGGCGACAACATTTAGCAAAACGGCGAAGACACGATAAAATAGTTGATCAGCTGCACACACCAAACACTGTTTGTGTGGTTAGTAGTTTGTTCAACAGGCGTCTCTCTCGCTTGTGCGGTAATGTAGCATGACACAAGGCGGCGCTCTCAGCCGCTTGCGCAGAAATTCGACGTTCTATATTCTGATGAAAAGTGACGCTCTGAACCAATCGCATATTCAACCGCTTGCTGATTCAACGATTGTGCAAATTCACGTACATTGTCCGCTAGTTCAACTAGTAATAGATGCTTCAGCTAGTAAACATAATTTCAAAAAGGTTTTAGTGTTTCATTCACCACTTTGTTTATTAGGATCCCCCTCAGTTTTGGCATCATAACATAATAACACAGCAATATTTCGGATATATTTTCATTCAGAACACAAACAATAATACTAAAATGTCACGTAGCACGTAGCACGTCACACTTTACTTTCATTGTTAAGACATATTTCACACGATCCCTATAACACCTGACTTACAGTATATTGTATCTATGTAGTTGGTTAACATTTGACAGCATACTGTATCTATGAAGTTACTGAAGTAAATTCCTCTTAGCTTTAGTTATCGAAAAGAAATTCAAACTCAGTTGAAACCTTCATATTAGGGGGAGATGGCTCTGCGATTAGAGCGCCAGACTATGAGTCAAAAGAACGGTTATTCGAATCCACTTTCTGCAGTACCTGGCCATAGACATTGGCGAATAGGCACGAACTATGCATCGCGCAATAATTGTTAGCGATACAATGAGCATGTCTGCCAGGTGTGGAGTGCAAAATGCTTTGAGCGGTGCCATGGATCTGATACTTTAGATGTTACCTTACCATTGCTAGTTACCTTACTACTATAAGTTACCTTACCATTATAAGTTACATTTACCGTTTTCTTTTCCTTTACCTTAGTGATCACTAAGACGATACCAAGTTCGTTACAATCATGTTATATGTCGATGTTATTTATAACATTACATCGTTAAACACGCTTTCCTTCTTTTGACAGATGCACTTCAATGTGGATGAATAGTCAATGAAGGTTGAAGGGACGCGCTTTAAGACAAACAATGCTATGATGTAAACAATTCGTGTTTTTGCTTACTAAACATATCCATTGCCAAAGCCCACTCGCCACACAAGTATACAAAGTAGACAAGGATATTCTTTAACATTTGACATCGACATATGTTTAAAAAAAGGGCGTGCGTTCGAACAGGTGTTTAAACTTGACAAAGACGTGTTTAAACAATGTTTACGGTTTGTAGCCAATGTAGGTATATCGGGCTTCATATGGGCAATGTTCTTCCCCCAGCCCAGACCGTCACTGTTTTCTGCAGCCCAATAATCCCGTTTGAACTGGCGGTTCATTTATAATTTATCTGTGTTTTATGGAATCCGTGTGTGAACATTGGCACCAGGCGACAAACGAAGACTCAAAAATCTCACTAGACTTTCTCATTAGCATGAACGACGGTCATAACTGTTGGTAACTGAAAGCTAACACATAGACATTCATGGTATTTTAATGCATTACACACATACACACGCGCACTAGCTCACACACACACACACACACACACACACACACACACACACACACACACACACACACACACACACACACACACACACACACACACACACACACACACACACACACACACACACACACACACACATTTACCCGAGTCCTGCGTTAATAGGAAACGACGTTTGAATGATGTCAACGCATATACAACGGACAATACGACCAACCAGAGGTCCTCCTCGATGGCCCTTCTCATCTACATACCCACTCAGAAGGGTCTCATTAACATCACCGAGTCACCAGTTCACAAAGCGGGCAACAATAGCAATAATGGTAAGTTGGCCAAATTATAGTGTGTGTGTGTGTGTGTGTGTGTGCGTGCGTGCGTGCGTGCGTGCGTGCGTGCGTGCGTGCGTGCGTGCGGGCGGGGGGCGGGCGGGCGGGCGGGCGGGCGGGCGGGCGGGCGGGCGGGCGGGCGGGCGGGCGGGCGGGCGGGCGGGCGGGCGGGCGGGCGGGCGGGCGGGCGGGCGGGCGGGCGGGCGGGCGGGCGGGCGGGCGGGCGGGCGGGCGGGCGGGCGGGCGGGCGGGCGGGCGGGCGGGCGGGCGGGCGGGCGGGCGGGCGGGCGGGCGGGCGGGCGGGCGGGCGGGCGGGCGGGCGGGCGGGCGGGCGGGCGGGCGGGCGGGCGGGCGGGCGGGCGGGCGGGCGGGCGGGCGGGCGGGCGGGCGGGCGGGCGGGCGGGCGGGCGGGCGGGCGGGCGGGCGGGCGGGCGGGCGGGCGGGCGGGCGGGCGGGCGGGCGGGCGGGCGGGCGGGCGGGCGGGCGGGCGTGCGTGCGTCTTACTACTTGTGATAGCGAACACTATAAGATTCGACGTCAGTAGGTTAGTTGCGTTTGTGCAGATGTGACTTTAATTTGCTAACCCGACGACGACGTAATGGGCTCGAGCCTCGGTCATCTCTAAATAGTGGCTGCAACTTGTACACTCGCACCTGGCATATGAGAAGGAAGTTGATATCATAGATTGGGAGTTTGGCCTGCATGACAGGTGGGAGATGGGAGGTTGGTCCACAAAACAGGTGGGATATGGGAGGATAAGACACTTTCTACACGTTTGGTATGTGTTTGTCTGACGGTGTAAAACATTACATTCAAATCATTATTTGGTTTTCAGCTTATGGCGTGCATCGTTCTGATAACTTCCGTCAGCATCGTGAATGCTGCCAAGAGAAAAATTAAATACGAGACTTGCCTTGGCTTTTGCGACATACTCTTTGAATTGTGCCTACGCCAAGAATGTCCTGAGCGGATGTGGCCACTTCCAGTATCACCGGAGTGCACCCAAGAACGGTCTAGGTGCATAAATAACTGTCAGCGTTTTAAGACAGATCGTCTAAAGACGTGACCGTGTTAATTCCCTTAGCTGTCGTACGTGGAAACTTGCGCTTTCTGTTGAGACATCGTCATCCGTGTCGGTGTAACTTCTAAAAAGCATGCTTATTGGTTATTGTAATTTACACACTTTGAGTATACATACATATATGCAGCTTATAATTTCAGTATACGTGTTATGATATTTCTACATATCATATCAAGCAAAGCGGATGATATCAACATGTGTAGTGCGTCACTGATGAAAGTACGCTTAGAAAGGGTCCTACAAGGTGCCTCAGACAATTTGAGGAACGTTTAATTATCCGGATTTCGTCATATGTATTTGGAAGGGATATTAAATATTATGTTTGATTAAAATAAAAACACATATTACGTCTTACCTGATTTACAAATGGATTAAAGTTGTCGTGTGCAATTCGCATCACAAAAAAAACGAAAAATTATGTCACGTATTTAATTGACAAATTTCACATCTTGTAAATAAGTATTTCCTCATCCTCGTGTACAACATAAGTCAAACAAAACGCAATAAAGATGAGGCGAATTACCGTATCGGGCTTGTAGCTAGTTAAATCAAATTATACTCCCAAGTAAAAAAAATATAAAGGTAATACTCGTAATATTTATGGCGTTGACCCAGGATTACGTAGATTCATCATATTTACTCTTTACACTAAGCTCAGTCATTCAAACTCACAACTTCGACCACCACTTATATGCAGATGATACAAATATTTACCTTTCCTTGGCTACTACAGATACAAATTGTTCCCTAAACCAACCCAGGGATAGTCTCCAAAAATATTCCTTTGGATGGTTGACTGTAAATTAAAGTTAAATACAAATAAATCATAGTTTTTTATTACTGATACACAAAACCGGCGTGGTAGATGTGGTTGTTTTTCCAGACACCTATGGTGGTTTTTGTCACATTCCTGACCTTCGTCTTATTCGCCGGTATATATATATATTTGCTTTCGCCAAAACTAGTGCAACTGCTCTTGTTAGCAGCAGACTTGACTATTGCAATTTCCTTTATCATAATGTTGCTCTTAAAAAATCTAGAAATTTCAACGTTTGGAAAATTGTTTGGCAAGGGTAGTTACCCGGTCTCCTCATTTCTCTCATACAGCACCATTTCTTAAATCATTGCATTGGCTCCCTCTCCGATATCGCGTTATTTTTTAGATCTGTGCAATTACCTATCAAGCACTTTCATCCAAGCAACCAGCATATTTACACTCACTGCACACTCCTGCAAGACAGTCCAGACAGCTTCGATCATGTAATTATTATCTACTGTTTGTTCCCAGTGTTAAGATAAATGTCGGAACTAGAACTTTCTCAGTTGTTGTACCGACTCTACAGAACTCACTCAATGTTAGTGTTAAGTTTGTAGAAAATAAAACAACTTTTTACCGTAAACTAAAACCCATCTGCTTAATCTTGCTTATCCTCCATAGCTGTCCAACGTACCAATCCAACTGTTTACAACTGGAACGGCTTATCGATTATTAATTGCTTATCTCCTTTTGTTTTGGTGCGCTGCTGAGCTTGGGTCACCGGAGGATCTTAGCGCAATAGAAGAATTTTATATACTTTTATATATTATAGTTATTATTAATGTACCAGCAAGCGTAATGATTTTTAAAAGAGATTCGCAGCAAAATATAATTCATTTCACAAAACGCAGATATGGTAAAGCAATTCACTTGTTAATTAATCAATGCCAATTATACATTGTCAATGTTGTTTCAATGTTCACTAGTAGTTAAGTTTATTCCAGAATCGTGCCCCTATTGATTTCAAAGAGTTTTCTCCAATCCAATTTTCATAAACATTTATAAGTTTGCATATAAGTATGAAGAACCGAAGAAGGAAAACGAAGATGGGGACATTCTGACTCGAAGAAAAAGGCTGTTGAACAAGCAGATTATGAGTTCCAAAGACTTCGTAGGGTTCCGAAAAGCTGAAGAGAGATCATTTCGACCAAATGGAAGAAGTATTGTAGTTACTTGTACACAAGAAAAAACTGAATCGGAAGGGAGTGTTCGCATTAAGGCAAAAAAAGGATATAAAAGTCATCCAGTAAAAAAAATGAGAGTATCATTGATAAATTTGTTCCCTTGAAAAAACAAGGAAAACGGTCTAGAAAGAAACACTTGTCAAAAGAAGCTATTGGAAAAATAGTGTTCAAGCAAACTATGTGGAGGGTTTATAGGCGTACCAGAAAGGATGAAGACTGTAAATTACAAAGAGGCAATTAACCTAGCTACAAATGAAATTAGAAAATCTATAAGAACCTTTGAAAAACAATGGGCAAGTAAAATAAAAAATGACAAGAGTTGCTATGCTTATGTAAGGAGTAAACAGAAAATTCGAGATAAGGTCGGACCAATGGAAAACAACAGGGGAAACATAATTTCAGCCGGGTTTCAAATGGCAGAAGTCCTGAATGAGTATGTCAGCTCAGTGTTTACCACAGAAGATATCAGATCACTTCCAGTTCCATTTACTAAATTTGATGGCAATACGCCAGAACATTTAGGGCAGTTATTTGTATCTCCTGAAATGATAGCAAAGAAAATTAAGAAGATGAAAGATAATAAATCACCTAGAGTTGATGGGATACCACTAAAACTGCTTAAGGAAATTGTTGAGCAAATTAGTACACCACTTGCAAAATTGCTTAACTTGTCACTAGAAGAAGGAATAGTTCCTTCAGAATGGAAAGAGACAAACATTACGCGGCTATTTAAGAAAGGATCGAGGAACAAATTACAGACCAGTGAGTTTAACACCAGTTGTATGTAAATTACTCGAAACATTAATTAGAGACCACATAGTGGAATTCCTTGTAAAACATAAATTAATAAGTTTTACTTGTGTTTCGCGCTGTGCATCATCTATGCCCAGTGTATATGTCGTCGATAGTGATTCCATACACACCCACCCGAACATTGAGATCCGCCGATCAACATCTATTGACTATACCGCGGAACGCCCTGCCTCCCGCAATTAGGCAAGCCAACTGCGTTGCGGTATTCAAGTCACTTCTAAAAACACATCTCTTTCGCGAAGCCTTTCGAACACTCTGTTGACATTTTAATCACTCGAACATTTTACTTATTTAACTTATTATTTATTTAATTTGTTTATTTAACTTATCTGATTAATTTATATGTTTATCTAATGTATCAACTTAATTGTAGTTGTTTATTTTATCTTTTTATTTATTATTTATTTATTTTATTTTATGTATTTATTTAACTTCTTGATATAATTAATTCATTTAAATCATTTATTGAACTTTTTTATTTAACTTATGTTTACCTGTCTTTTAATCACATTTTATTTTAGCTCTTCAATTTATTTAAAATTATTTAGCATTACCTTGTTAGCGCCTTTGAGCAGGTTTTTAACCTGGATACATGGCGCATTATAAATGTATAATAATAATAATAATAATAATAATATATAAACATGGGTTCCTAAAAGCAAGGTCATGTATAACTAATCTGTTATGTTTTTTTGAAGAAATTACAAAGTGGGTAGATATCGGGTCACCAGTAAATGTTGTCTACTTAGATTTCCAGAAAGCTTTCGATAAAGTGCCACAACAAAGATTGTTATTTAAACTAAAAGCCCATGGCATAGGTAATGATGTAATCAACTGGATAGAAAAGTGGCTTACACACAGAAAGCAGAGGGTAATAGTAGATGGTGAGATTTGAAACTGGAAATCTGTCTTTTGAGTGGGGTACGACATGGATCAGTATTAGGCCCTATACTGTTTTTAATAGAAATGATTATGATATATAAATGATTTGGAAGATGACATATCTAGCAAAGTAATAAAATTTGCAGATGACACAAAAGTACTAAGAAAGGTTACTAATGATACAGATAAACAAAGTTTACAGGATGATCTAGATAAATTAGTTAAATGGTCGGAAAAATTGCAAATGTTATTCAATTTTGGGAAGTGTAAATGTATACACATAGGACATGGAAACATGGACGAAGAATATAAAATGGGGGATGCTGTACTAGGTAGAACCACACAATAAAAGGACTTAGAAGTAACATTTAGTACTGACATGAAAGTTTCATAGCAATGTAGGATTGCTGCTTCAAAAGGAAATCAAATTCTAGGGCTAATTAGGAGAACTATCATGTATAAGGAGAAACAGCTAATTGTACCCTTGTACAAAGCAATAGTTTGACCACATTTGGAATATTGTATTCAAGCATGGAGGCCATATCGTAAAAAGGACATAGACAAGCTAGAAAGAATACAACGAAGAGCAACTAAAATGATTCCAGAATTGAGAGACCTTAGTTACGAAAGTCGCTTATTACAATGTGGTTTGACAACAATAGAGAACAGGTGACTAAGAGGAGACCAAATAGAAGTGTTTAAAATAGTGAACGGTTATGAGGATGTTGACAGGAATATGTTCTTCAAACTTAAAGAAGGCAGTAGAACCAGAGGACACAAAGCAGCATTAGTTAAGGAGCAGTGTGGGTTGGACATGAGAAAGTACTCTTTCTCACAGAGGGTGATAAATGAATGGAACAAACTGCCAATGTGTTAATGCTCGTAATGTGAATATGTTGAAAAATAGAATTGACAGATATTTGATAAGGGTGGGCTACACATAAAGGAGAACATTGTTGGACTTTCGATAAGCCAATGGCTTCCTTGTCCACTTGCCATCTGGAACTTGTTGTTTGGGATGGCAATCTTGTTAAAAAAAAAAAATCTGCAAACATAAATATATAAATACATAAGGCACATTTTAAATGCATTCAATCCAACACGTGACAAGCGTCCCCAGTGGCAGCTATTTGCTTTGTGTTCAGCATTGATTTTTACAAATTGTTACTACTACCACGCCAGTGAGATTTGAACATTGTTTTGATAACATTGCCTGGAATGCATGGAGCTGCTCTGTGTTATTGGTAGAATTGACAGATATTTGATAAGGGCAGGCTACACATAGACTCTCGATAAGCCAATGGCTTCCTTGTCCACTTGCCATCTTGTTAAATCTTGTTAAATCAAAAACATTTTCAAAATGAAAACTGAGAAGTTCTAATGATAGAAACAGTTATCCTAGAATTGAACTTAACGAAGAGCTAGAGAGTTAACCAAGGAAGGATAACTATGTCCTAATTGAGTTTATTTGAGGCAAAGAACAGAAAGAATACGGTATGCTATATTGGTGAAGTATTTAAAGAAAAGGACAAAAATAATGATAATATAATCAGCTTCTGACGTGGTAACCTAGAAATGTCTGGTAAATTTATAATGTCAGGAATTCCAGATATACCATCAGTAAATGATGAAGGCATCAGAGCGATTTTGTCAAGTCAAGTGTTCTCTGGCCATGCAATATGCAACATGATACATTTTTTTTTAGGTTGAGTTTGGATACATTGACATTTGCTACGCACCTTGGAGTGGCCAGTGTGGCTGATTCCAGTCGGTGAATTGATATTTTGAGGGTTGTGAATATTAATCTGGGTAATCAACAAACAATTAAGCACACCAACATATCCAATTTGTCATGAAGAATACCAAACCAATTTCAGACAAGAAAGAGATAGCAAATGGATTTAATACATGTTTTACAAAATTTGGCCCAAATCTAGCAAAATATATTCCATTACCTGATAAGGATGTATCTAGTTATGACTACTTGGGAAAAGGCTGGAATGTAGTATGTTTCTAAATCCTGTTGAAGACCAAGAAATTACTAGACCTGTTCAACATTAAACAAATAAAATGTCAACAGATTGTAGTGACATTAACATGAATATGATTGTTTCACTAAGTCTGGTGAAAAGGGTGTGTTCACAAATTACAGTACCATCTCATTGTTACCTCGATTCTCAAAAAATACTAGAGAAATTATATAATGATAGATTGGAAAGATTCTTAAATAAGAGTGATATACTCAGTATAAGCCAGTATGGTTTTAGATATAATATGTCAACTCATGCGCTTTTGGAATTGGTTGAAGAAATTTCAAATGCACTTGATAACAAAAAGTATGCTACTGGGGTATTTATTGACCTAAAGAAAGCTTTTGACACTGATGATCATCATATATTGGCAAACAAATGTATTTATATGGTGTGATTCTGATTGATGACAAGTTGACATGGATAAATCACATTTCCTTAGTGAAATCTAAACTTTCAAAGTGTTGTGCAATTATGTAGAGAGCCAGCGTCATGATTGACAGATGTGGCTTGAGTGTATTATACCACTCATTCTTTTTGCCTTTTATAATGTACTGTGTTGAAGTTATGCTACAAATATTGAGTGTTTAGTGTTGTTACAGGAAAAGGTAGTAAGGGTACTTTGTGGTGCTAAGAGGTTGGATCACACATCTAAGCTATTTTATAATCTTTGCATTATTTAAGTACCAGATATTATGGAGTTAAGAATTTCTATTATTATGTTTAAGGTATATCACAATCTATTGCCAACGTATGTACAACAGTTTTTCAGTCAGCCCGAATTTGTTAATGCAACCCGACAAAATTACACATTTAATCAAACGTTTGCACATACTAATTTTTTTTTTGTCGGAATGTTCAACTTTTCAAATAATTATGAAGCTAAAATGTTGAATAGATATGTATCTGATGTGCAGCTATTTATGATGAATAAAATTACTGGGGTTAGGGTTATAAAATAATACTTTTGATCTAAATTTATTGAGGTGGTTTTCGTTAAATTGACTGCACATTCAAATTGGTTTGGGACGTAATTAAAGTTACTACTTCACGTTCGGCTGTTCGTGAATGGACAGGAACATTAAGTATGATGTACCATGTTTCGACTACAAAACAATATGTCATATGCGCACAATTGTATATTGTATTTTATCCAGTACTATGAATTTCTGTTTGTAATAGGACAAGTAACATAAGTATTATACTTCTTCTTGTCCTTTTTTCGAAAATGTTATAGTTACGTAATGTTGTTCTGTTATGTTTGTCTATTATTGTTATTGCAAATAAAGATTCATTCTTTCTTTAAAAAAAGGTTTGTAAACATGCCATCTGTTGAACACAAGGCTTGTGAACTTGTCATTTGTTGAACAAAATGCTTCTCAACATGCCATTTGTTCAATAAAAGGTTTGTGGGTTTGTGAACATGTCATTTGTTGAACAAAAGGTTTATGAATTTGCCATTTATTGAAAGAACAACTGGAGGCCCGCATTCATGTATTAGAGGAGTGTAGCTTTTGGGCTTAATCGAAAGCCATTAGTCTAATTGTACATTTCATTTCATGATTCAGTTAAGGTTATATCTAAGACAACGTAATGTGTTATCCTATTCTAATCTTAGTTAATTTTGTCAATTGTTTTATTTTTAATAAATTGTGTTATACAAATAAAACCTATGGCGTCCTTTTATTAAATAATATATGTATTTGGGCTTTCACACATAATGACTAACTCTGTCACATGTACTGTATCACAGAACCTCACTAGTGGGGCACAGTGAGACAATATGTGTTCACTCATTTGGATGGCCGTAGTTTCTTTGTGTTTCATCTGACAAACCTAATTTCTCTGTCACATATATAACATTTCACTGTCACTTTTTACAAATTTCACAGTTTACAACCTGATGTTGTTTGATGCTTTACATATTTCAGCATTATAAGTTTGTGTTCATTTAAAACTGTTGTGCCTCACTGGGTCCCACTTACCCCTATGTTATTCCTTCGATATAGTTTCAATGTATTATGTACTACTCCAAGTTAGGCTAAACTATTAATGTGTACATGGGCAGGGAGTTATTGCTCTTAATATTTCTCGTGTTAGCCCGTCACTTTTGCTCTGGCATTTTCATGCATTTTTAATTGTTACTTCTAAGTAAGTTTTGTTATGGCTGTACCTAGACTAGACTTGTATTTCCTTGTCCTATGTGTAACCAGTCACATTTTCCAAACTTGCGTAATATTAGCCAATTATCTATATAGGCTATGTGACTAATTTAGCTAAACCATATTGCAAAGTGTGTTAATTTTTTACTATCCTTTCGAAAGACATAACATAAGACATTCACAACATAAAATAATTACGTTATTTGGTTAAGGTAAATTCAGAATTTATTTGGAGAAAAATATATTGGCATATAGTGAATGCAAATCATTTATTTACGCCTAACACACGAAGAAAATACAGCAAATTAAAATAAGTGTTCCATGCGAAGACGAAATTAAACTAGTACTTCAAGAAAAACCGGACTAATTTAGACAAACTCATTATACAGTACTAGGAAGAAACGTATAAATTTATTAATAATTTCCAAGTGTTTGTGTTATAACGGATTGACCAGTCAATCACGACACTCTCTTCCAATGTGTGATTTGGGCGAAGGTTAATCTCCTTAGATCCTGTTAACTTCATATTATGATCATGTCAACATGAATCGCGGTCAGTTAGTCGTAACACTTAGCACTCGACAAGCCACGCATTTGTTGGCTGAACTGTTGAATCGACGTTCACCGATATAACATATTCCTTGTAACCTACAAAGGATGATGGAAAAAATCATGAGTAAATCAAGTCATCTAAGTCATAGTAAAACATCCAGCAATTTCTGCACTCACAGTTGTCAGGTCAACGACATAACGGCAGGAGCACGCGCCATGATTATACCAATGGTCGTAAACGAACGAGTGAACACATGGTATTGCAGTTCTGCATCTAGAACATTATTTACAACATGTAATGTATATTCTTATATGGGTGAATATTACAACATAGTTGCAACAAGCATCTCTGCCATTTGGTGTGATGTTATATTTGTAACTGCAACTGGGTGGACTTTGTTAAGTCTGGGTGCGAGAAGTCCTGGGCTGAGGTCCAGGCAGATAGTTTTAGTTTTGAGTGTAGGGGATGTACGAAGATGAAGGAACTAGAGGTGGAGTTGGAAGAGCTGAGGCTGCTCGTTGTGGCAATGGTGGGAAGGGAACAGGGTGGTTGTGCCAGTAGTTCCGGTGGGGGAACAGTAGATGATAAAGTGGGGAAAGACACAAGAGATGCTAGGGAGAGCTCACCGCAGCCCGGGAGGAAGCTGAGGGGAGGGAAGGTGACAGGTCGTAGGGAGACAGGACGTAAGGAGACGGGAAAGAAAGGAACGGGAGGGAAGACAACAGGAGCGAAGGAGAGGGGAGTAGGGGAGACAGGAGGGAAGGAGAAGGGAGTGGGGGAGACAGGAGGGAAGGAGAAGGGAGTGGGGGAGACAGGAGGGAAGGAGAAGGGAGTGGGGGAGACAGGAGGGAAGGAGAAGGGAGTGGGGGAGACGGGAGGGAAAACAACCGGAGTAAAGGAGAGGGAAGTGGGGGAGACGGGAGGGAAAGCAACCGGAGTGAAGGAGAGGGAAGTGGGAGAGACAAGAGCAAAGGAGTGGGAAGTGGGGGAGACAGGAGCGAAGGAGACAGGAGGGAAGGGGTCAGGACAGAATGTGATGGAGGGGATCGAACGGAAGAGTTATTCTGCAGCAGTGATAGAGGGGGTGAGGAAGAGAGCGAGGGTGTTTGTGGGGGATTCGATAGTTAGGAAGACCGACAGAGTCTTAAACAAGGGAGATGATGTGGTGGTCTGCTTGCCTGGAGCCAAAATAGAGGCGATAACTCAGAGGGTAAAAAACATCGTAGGCTCGGGAAAGGGTGGATCTGTTTTAGTACACGTAGGGACAAATAACGTAGAGAGGGAGGGTACAACTGCCATAGTTAGGAAATATAGGCAGTTGGTCAGAACACTAAAACAGACGCGGGTTGAGCAGGTAATACTGTCAGGGATTTTACCTGTAATGGGCAGGAGGGGTCACAAATATCGAAATTGTCGGGGGATGGCAATTAACATGTTAGTCCAGAAGTTATGTATGGAAGAGGAAGTTGGATTTGTGGATTTATGGGGAAGTTTTGTTGGGAGGGCTGATATGTACATGAAGGATGGGCTTCATTTAAGTGGAAAGGGGGCGGCAGTATTCGCGGACAAACTTTCAGCAGCAGTAGATAGTGACTTGGGTACAATGACAAATATTTTTGGAAGTAAACATTCTTTAAACTAGAAGTGCAGGGGGGTTACCTAGAGGTGTCTCAAGCAGAACAAGAGGCCACTAGCACAGATAAACCAATATCAAATCATCCGAAAAACATCACTGAAAAAGGTTATAGATGCGTATGTTTAAATGCAAGGAGCATAGTAAATAAGAAAAACGAATTAAACATTATGGTAGAAGATATTGACCCTCACATAATTGGTATAACTGAATCATGGGCCAACATAGATATAACAGATGCTGAATTAGGACTGACAGGATATGTAATGTTTAGGAAAGATCGAATAGGAAGAAGGGGCGGGGGAGTTATTTTATATGTTAAAGAATCTATTCAGGCTTATGAAATAAAACTAGAAAGGGAAGCAGATTGCGATGAAGCTGTTTGGTGCAAAATTGTTTCAGGAAATTCAAAATTAACTATTGGATTAGTTTACCGAAGTCCAAACATAAACGAAGAGGACAACACAAAAATAAAAAACGCTATAAAGGAAGTTAGTAAAGGGGAATGTATCATAATGGGAGATTTTAACCATGGACACATACAATGGAATTCTCTAGAGAGCACAGGGTTTGAGGACCAACAATTTCTATTTTTAATCCAGGATAGCTTTCTTACTCAGCACGTACTAGAACCAACCAGGGGAGAAAATGTATTAGATATAGTTTTGTCATCACAAAAAGAATTAGTGGACAATGTAAAAATATTTGAACCATTGGGTAATAGTGACCATAATCAAATACATTTTGACATCAATGTAAAATCAGAAAGTAAAAATAAGAAAACGTACAAGAGAAACTTCCACAAAGGTAACTACAAAGATATGAGAAAATACTTAGCAAAGCTAGATTGGAATAACATGCTGATGAATAAGACCGCAATTGAATGTTGGAATATTCTAAAATATGAAATTGAGAGTATCATCGATAAATTTGTTCCCTTCCAAAAACAAGGAAAACGGTGTAGAAAGAAACACTTGTCAAAAGAGGCTATTAGAAAAATAATGCTAAAACAAACTATGTGGAGGGTTTATAGGCGGACCAGAAAGGACGAAGACTATGCAAAATACAAAGAGGCACTTAATGCAGCTACAACTGAAATCAGACAATCTAAAAGAAGCTATGAGCAAAAACTAGCATGTAACATAAAAAATGACAGCAAGAGTTTTTATGCATATGTCAGGAGTAAACAAAACGTACAAGACAAGGTTGGACCTCTAGAAGACAGTGCTGGAAATATAATATCACAGGGGTTTTTAATGGCGGAAGACCTAAATGGTTACTTCAGTTCAGTGTTTACCAAAGAAGATATTAGTTCATTACCAGTTGCTGATGCTAAATTTCAGGGGGCTAAATCTGACTATTTAGGTCCGTTAGTTGTAACTCCAGAATTGGTAGCTAAGAAAATAAAGGCAATGAAGGATAACAAATCACCGGGAGTGGATGGGATTCCTCCAAAATTACTAATGGAAACAGTAGAACAAATCAGTATACCACTTGCAAGAGTATTCAACTTGTCATTAAAAGAGGGAGTTGTTCCGTTTGAATGGAAAGAAGCAAATATCATACCATTATTTAAAAAGGGTTCGAGAAATAAGTCAGAGAATTACAGACCAGTGAGTTTAACGTCAGTGATTTGTAAATTATTAGAAAGGTTAATTAAAGACCATATGGTGGACTTCCTCGTTAAGCATAAATTATTAAATTCATCTCAACATGGATTCCTTAAAGCGAGGTCATGCTTAACAAATATGTTATGTTTTTTGGAAGAAATCACTAAGTGGATAGACGTGGGATCGCCAGTAGATATTATCTACTTAGATTTTCAGAAAGCTTTTGACAAAGTGCCACATCAAAGATTACTACTTAAATTAAAAGCCCATGGTATCGGGGATAGCATAACTGACTGGATAGAACAATGGCTGACTGACAGAAGACAACGAGTTGTAGTAGATGGAGAAGTTTCAAATTGGAAATCGGTTTTGAGTGGGGTACCTCAAGGATCAGTATTAGGACCTATATTATTCTTAATTTATATCAATGACTTGGACGACAGTATAACAAGTAATGTACTGAAATTTGCGGATGACACAAAACTGTTTAGAAAGGTTAATACTGATGGTGATAAACAACATTTACAAAACGATCTAGACAGATTAGTGAAATGGTCTGAGAAATGGCAGATGTTGTTCAATTTTGGGAAATGTAAATGCCTACATACAGGACATAGGAACTTGAATGTAAACTATAGAATGGGAGATACTGTTCTGGGTACTACTGTAAAAGAAAAGGACTTAGGAGTTACAATAAGCGCTGATATGAAAGTTTCAGAGCAGTGTGGTATTGCAGCTTCAAAGGGTAATCAAATTCTTGGATTGATTAGAAGAAACATAACATACAAGGGAAAAAAGTTAATTATACCTCTTTATAAAGCAATAGTTAGACCTCATTTAGAATACTGTATACAAGCATGGAGACCATATCGTAAGAAGGATATAGATACGCTTGAACGCATACAAAGGAGAGCAACTAAAATGATTCCAGAACTGAGAGACCTTAGTTATGAAGAACGCCTGAAAGAATGTGGTTTAACAACTCTAGAGACAAGGAGGTTAAGAGGATATCAGATTGAAGTTTTTAAGATATTGAATGGGTATGAAAATATTGATAGAAATATGTTTTTCTCACTCAAGAAGGATAGCAGAACTAGAGGACATGAGGTAAAATTAGTAAAGGATCAATGTAGATTGGACATCAGGAAGCACTCGTTCTCACAGAGGACAATAAATGAATGGAACAAATTGTCAACAGATTGTGTAACTGCTAGCAGCGTGAATATGTTTAAAAACTAGGTTGACACATATCTCAGGAGGGCAGGCTATAAGTAGATGAACATTGTTGGACTCTCGATAAGCCAATGGCTTCCTTGTCCACTTGCCATCTGGGCCTTTGGCTTGGATGGCAAATCTTGTTAAATCTTGTTAAATCTTGTTAATACCCCCATAATGTAACACTGTTAAATCTAGCTGTGACTAATGTACATAGGGTTTGTTATCCAACAAAACAAAGCAATTGTAATATGTATTAAAAATATATAACTGGAATAGCGTGCGTGTGTGCGTGCGTGCGTGCGTGCGTGCGTGCGTGCGTGCGTGCGTGCGTGCGTGCGCGAGCTTACATGGGTAAGTGAGCGATATTGTTGTATATGTTTGTGTACCAGTGTGCGAATTTGTGGGAAGCATACGTGTTAAAATTGTTTGTTCTAATATATTAAATGTATGCAAATGAAAAATGACCTCATATATAAATTGTGCAACGTATATAGTAGTGATAGCAATGTTAGTATTGGTTTGCAGCTGGCCGCGGGTATTCTACTTGTTGTGTCAACCTCAATGTGGACACGGAGAGCTGATGCTTACGGCGGGACAGCGTACAAGTACTGCTTAAACAGATGCAACTTTTTCTTATTTCTCTGCATCCGAGAAAGTTGTCCGGGTCGAAAATGGCCGCTCCCTGTGCCTGACGAATGTGTCGAGGAAAGGACCCAATGCATAGTGGAGGAATGTGCGGAGTACTCTCGTAATTATGGATAGCACGAGCGAGGCCTGGCCGTACAATAGTATTTAAGCAGTTCATCCCAAAACATTATTGTTTGCCTTTTATTTTAATAAATGTTTTAGTGATTTCGAAAACACACATTGTTGGGAGGTGCTATATGGTGTATTTAATGAATAATTAATTTTATATTTGTAAACACTATTATATATAAGAATGCCGATTTTAAAATTGTATATTTGTCGTCAGCTCACATGACAACATGACATAATAACATTCATATATATTGCACGTGTCACTTGTCGCAATTAGACCCATTTTGCCCACTGGACAATTTAAACAAAAGCTCTTGAAAGATGCGTCATTTCACCACGTATTTGCTGGATGTTAATTGTGCTAGCATTTCACATGGTTTGGCTGTTGCATGACGTGTATGTTATCAGTCGGTGTCGCAGCAAATGTTGGACATCGAATACTATTATTATTAGCAAAATATACATTTCGGTATTGGTTATTATATTTACCACGGCGCTTTAATCATCGAACGTTGACGCCATTCTGATCCTATATAAATAAAAAGTAATATTTCTACATCCGGGAATATTGTGAAAGAGGTGCACTATGATGAGGGCGTCAGAATTAAAACATGGAGTGAAAACTGATTTCACTTAAGCAAGCCGAGACCAGAGTTCAGAATTAAGCATTTCCAGGTGTCAACCTTACGACATGGTG